>JAOWBW010000685.1:0-84224 GCA_026119855.1 Campanula takesimana | reverse complement strand
GTAACACGATCAATCCAGTAAGAGTCCATTTATACCAGACTTCAGTCAAGTAGTAGGGGTAGTATATCATTTGTCACATGCCAAGTTTGCACGTACATATTCATATCACGTTTAACACATTAAAGTGTCTATCACTATACCCTTACTATCAAATAGAGCCCAATACCTTAGACTCTAAACACGTAGTAGAATAGGTCACATCATACCTAATCACAGTCATATCTCACGTATATGTATCGTTAGTAATCGAATACATTTTCTAACACATATTGTGTTCTGTAGTTATTCTTATTACTTAAATCGTAAGATTCACGATTATATGAATTATCTTCATATTACACTAGTCCCTATTTTCTTTAGGAACCATTTCAAGACAAGATATCTTCTCATATTTTTATATACTTCATTGAGTATATACACGATTAGAAACTAAATCATTTACACTTTAGTGCTTATTTATAGCACTTCCAATATCCACGTATCAAGTTCAAGTATGTAGTAGAGTTAATCATTCTCTATCTAGTTCCATAACCCAATTCTTTGGTTATTCAAGCCATGTACCAATCAATCAAGAAGCCACATTCTATCAAGTAAATATATGCAAGATTTGCATATACACATCAAGACTCTTTCAAGTTTATTACCATATTCATGTAATGGTTTCAAGACATTAAGACAATCAAGACAGTCAAGACTTTACAAGATTTTATCATCTTGTATCAAGTTCTCAATCCATTTTCTTGGATGGTTAAACATGTACAAGAGTTAATTAACTTATACTTAAGTTATCAATCTAACTCTTTGGTTATTTAAGACAAGTACAAGATTTACTCATCTTATATTCACGTTTTAATTAAGAAGATGAGCTATACATCTCCCAATCACGTTCACGATCCTATTCCTAGGATATTCAAGTTCAAGACATTAGTGGTGTCCTTTAGGTACACAACTTTAGCTACGAGAGGGGAAACTAATCCAAGATTCGTGGACTAGCTCAACGGGAAACAAGCTTCAGGTAATCAAGAAGCTACATTGTATCAAGTAACTATGTGCGATGATTGCACATACAAGTCAAGAATATTTCTTATTCACGTTAAGCCTTGTTCTGAGCACTTTCGAGTTTACACCTTACCCATAAATTGGTGTCAAGGCATATACAAAATTTATTAATCTTATATTCATGTTTAATCCTTTTCTTTGGATGTTCAAGTCATGTACAAGATTTTATTGTCTTATACTTCAAGTTTTATTCCAATCTTTGGACATTCATCATGTATAAGAGTTATACACTTACTCTTACCAATTCTCAATCCTATTCTTAGGATGTTCCAGTTCAAAACATTGTTTTATACCACCCTAAGGTACACAAGACGTTGATTTTCCAGACACATAAGAGCATTCATACTCTTATCTCAAGTTCAATGTCCTAAAAAACACCTATCTAGGTGCTCTAGACAATCACTTTAAAACCCCATTAATTTATTCTTTGAATAGCCCTCTAAGTCTGGTTATTCAGCTTCTTCGGATCTTGATTCCGACTTTCCTATAGAAAGTATGGAGGAGGAAACAAGTCAAGAAGGAAAATCAGGATTTTCACTTGGCACGACCGTGCGTGCAAAAGTGGCACGACCGTGCTATCAAAGCCGAGAGGTTTTCACACAAAATTCCTTTTTGGCACGACCGTGCCCATAAAAGGCGCACGACCGTGCTAAATCTGCCGAGGGATTTTCACCCAAAATTCATTTTTTGCACGACCGTGCCCATAAAAGGCGCACGACCGTGCTATCAAGGTCGAGATGTTTTTACACAAACTTCATTTTTGGCACGACCGTGCCCATAAAAGGCGCACGACCGTGCTAACACTGTCGAGGAAATTGGCCTAAAGGTGATATTTGGCACGACCGTGCCAAATAAAGGCGCACGACCGTGCGGAACAAATTTTGGCCCTTTTCCCCTGAATTCAAGTTTCATTATTCTCCGTCCCACACGTAGGAGTAACATTTAACTAACACTCCTAACATTCTCAGGAGTATACTAGCAAGTTTAGCACTCCTATTTCAAGCCCAATTCATTTCTTTTACCGTCCCATAAATAATAGGACAATTTTCTTTTATTCCTATTTAATATTTCACCGTCCCCAAAAGTATAAGTACAATTTTATTTTATACTAATATACCCATCTAGGGATACTTCCATTCATTTCCCCGTACCACAAATAATAGTACAATTTTTCTAATAATGTTTAAATCAAGTTACTATTTTACCGTCTCACGAATAGGAGTACAATTTTTCCTATTAATTTTTAAACAACCCAGGAGGTTCTTTTTATCATCACGCAGAGTTTTATACTCCCTTCGTCCCAAAATTACAGTATCACTAAAATTGCTCAAAACACAATTTTAACAAGAACAAGTAGCGGGAATAACATATATGCATGTTATTACAAGTAAGGGGAAGCTAATAACTTACCTAGTCAAAAATCAAGTTGACCAAAATAAATTTCTGATCGGCCTGGAACGCTCTATTCAACGCCACGAATATTTATCCGGGACCAGAATCACGAACAGAGGACTAATTAATCGCGAGGAGTCGAGAATAGGGTAAAATTGAACTCCCTTCTATGGAACAGAGGAAAGAACGTACGAGAAGAATTGAGAATGCTTTCTCCTCAGAGAAAGCAACTTGATATACTTACAAGTTTCCAACAATGACACCTAGGCCCCTCAAGTTCTAACTTTGACAAAAAGGCCCCTAAACTTTCAACTTTGACATTTAACCACCTTAATTTTTCTAAAGTAGTTAAATAATTAACTCAAATAAAATAGCATATAAATATGCTAGTCAAGAATTTAACAAGCAAGTCAAAAATTTAACAAATAAGTCAAATATTTAACGAGAATAAAGATGGGCGTTACATATTCATACCTTCACTTACCATTGCCGCTTGAGTGAAGATGGATTTCTGATGTCCGTGGAGGATGCTTTGATGGAGAATGTCCATTCTTTGGATGTTGATGAGAGAATGCCCTTGATGTTGGGTTGGCGAGATGGTACTCTGGATGATGGGTTGGTCGTGCCAAGGCTGCCTACGTATCCCTTGAAGGGAATCAGACCAGACGTAGTTCAATGATGATGGAGAAGCTGGAGGAGAGGCTAGGAGCAAAGCAAAGTAAAGCACATACTTTTGCACATAGAAGGAGAAAAAGAAAAAAATCTTTTTTTTTTTTTTTTTTTTTTTTTTTTTTTTTTTAGTTCGTGGGTGAACCATTTTAGCCATTGTGTGTTTGTAAAGCCAACCCAAGATCAAGTCATGCTCAGTCGAAGTCCGGACTGCCTCGCTTGAATTCTGTTGTCGCTGGTGTGCCCAACGAAGATTGATGTCTAGCCCCAAGAGATTTGTCGATTATGGGGCTTCAAAAGGCTTTTGATGCCGAGATGAGGGTTTGCTGATTGTGAAGTCCCTAGAACGCCTTTGGTGCCAGACTTTGAGTGGCTTGCATAGCCCCAAGATAAATCAGTTCTTCGCCCATCGAGTAAATCGCCCTTTGTTGTTGGTGAGAGCAAGCCCCAAGAGAAGATTATGGATGCCAAGCTTCGAGAAATTGCTAAGCCCCAAATGTCATGGACTTTTAGTTTGTGAGCTTCAAGACGGTGGAATGTAAAGCCCCAAATTATCTTGTGATGGGCTTGGTATTGAGAGCGGATGTACCGTCGGGTAGAATTCTTGATAGAGATCCCCTTCTCGCTCTTACTAGGGAGATGAATGGCCTCATGGCGGAGGGCTTATGTCAAAGGATGCAGTAATGTCTTGCGGTGCCGTCGAGGTCGCGGAGGATAAGGTCTTGGTGTGATAAAGTCCTAAATGAGTATGCTTGCTTGACTCTTCTTGAGTTGAACTAATGACGGATCATGGATGCAACCAGTGCTGTGGCCCAACTTTATCTGAGCTGCACCTTGTGCTTTTGATCTTGGAGAAGGGGGTGCTGAATTGCAGAAACATTGGGATTGGCCGTGGCATTTCCCGCTATAACCCTGTTTTGATTAGAGTTTAGCATACTGAATCCTTTTCTATGATCTCGTTGAAAGTTCTAACAAAAATCATCAACTTCATTCATAACATCGGAGTCTTCATTTTAAAACCAAGAGGCCTTTGACTTGAAGTGTTGAGAGACCCTTTGAAGCTTGATCCCTTTCATGGAGCCTACTCCCAAATTGCGTTGCTCGAGTATTGTTGCCCAAAAGACTGTCGGTCGCGAAGCCCCAATATTGCCCTTTGCTCGGATTACTGTAATGCCGTAGCCCAAAAGATTGTAGATTGCGAAGCCCGTTGACACCTTCGGTGCCGAATTGAGGAGCTTCCAATGTTGCACATGACTTGGCTGGGGATACTGCTGGGAGTTAATTGCTCTTTGCCGAGAGAGCCTTTAAGACTTGACCGTAGCCCTTAGAGTGCCATCATTGATTGCGAGAAAGGTCCATCCTTGATTGGGGGAACGAGCACGGGCACACGTGACAAGAGGGCTTTTTGACATCCTTTTTGAGGGACTTTGAGGATAGTCTCACACATCTTTCTTGAGCATAGCCCCTAGGGCGTATTGATTGCCAAATGAAGCAAAAGAATCCCTGTTCTTGAGTCATATAACCCCTAGGGTGTCACCGTTTGTTGATCAAAGCAAGAGTGACTCATCCTCGTGTGAGGGAATAAGCATGAGAGGATATGGCAAGAGCTACTCCATTTCTCGGGAGCCTTTCGGCGTACTTTAGAAGCACATACTTGAAGAAGCCTTGAAAACTGAGACACATGTTGTTGCTATTTGCTGCCCAAGCCAATTGACTAGCTAGGGATTATTTTTGCAACCTCGTGCCCTTTTGTGATGGGCTCGTTCTCGGATGGGTCTTGGTTACCACGGGCCTTCTTTTCATGAACCCAAGAATGCACATTGCTGGAGAATGATACCAATAACCCAAGACAACCTTTGATGGTGCCATATCTTGTCGAGCTTTTTCCAATCCCAAAGTTGACTCGGTGGGGAATTGATTTGAGGAGATCCAATGTAGAGCTTGTGCAGTTGTCTTCCTTAGAGGCCGGAGATCTCCATTTCTCTTTCCCTTCTCTCTCTCACTCTCTCATTTTTTTTATGACGCACCCTGTTTTTTGCCTAGACCGCCCTTTCGGGTTTTCAATCTAGCGGGCATCTCTTTTGCATCTTCATCATTTTTTTTTGACTCAATTGATGAGGAAGTGTGCATTGACTCTAGCTGAGGAGATAAGACATGTGATTTTGCGGTGGAGACCTTTTGTCACTAATGATGAGTGACATTGACTTGACTAGGGAAGTGTCCCTAGTATTGACATATATTTTTTATTGAATTGAATGACTCGCGAAGGCAAGTAAGTCATTAAGAGAGAAGAGAAGGAAAGCCCCAATTTGATTGCAAGAAATTGGGAGTATGCAGAAAGAATAGAAGTTCCTAGACTCGACAAGGAACGCGAAATGATTCCAAATCTAAGAAAGTTGTTCAATCCTTTTGGTGATTAATTCATTGGCAAATGAATCGTACAAAGATGTCATGACAAGTTCGAGATGAAGGCCAATCACCATAACGCGCTAGGGCTAAACATTTCTTCTTTCTTGCATGAGACCGGACCCGCAGGTTGCCTACGTTCCTCCAATGTAGAGGCTCAGGTCACCGTAGTTCTTATGGATTCTCCATTCTTCGTGATGGAATTGTTGCTTCGTAGCTTCGTCCTTTGTTGTGGATGATGATGTTGATCTTCTTTGATTGAGGGGGATTTTTTTTTTTTTTTTTTTTTTTTTGTGCTCTAACTTTTGCCTAGGTTGATTTGATGATTTCAACCTAGCGAGCTGTTTTTTTTTTTTTTTTTTTTTTTTTTTTAATCCCCTTTTGAAACATTTATGGTTTTTGCTTCACCTTTGATGTCTTGGCTTTGTCTTCGTCGTTGATGATGTTGCCTTCGTCACAATGTTTAGCCCCTAGGCGTTCAAGTGATGGCCTTCATTCCAAAACTCGTTTAGACATCTTTTCATCATTTTTCCAAGAATTAGATTGAACAACTTGGAAGAGTGTATAAGGACAAGAAAACGAATTTTATTTGATAAGAAGACTCGACACTTAACATGGGACGAGAGAAAACATTAATGCACACAAAAGAGGACTTTTGACTCTTTTTTTTTATTCCTACTACTAGGTAGAGAAAGAGAAACAGAGATTGTTGTTGTAGTCCCCATCGTCGTTGTAGTCTCCTTGTGGCACGATTTCTTGTAGAAGCCCCATTTCGAAACCAAATCATTCTCTCTTGATGAGTTCTTGCATGTTGGCGCTCTCTAAAGGTTGCTCTTCACCCACAGTAAATTCGCCGTTGTTGAACAAATCTTGGATGATGTTTCGGAGAAGGAAGCACCCTTCGGTAGTATGGCCACTATGCTTGTGGTAGCCGCACCATTCACCATGTGCATGATTCTTCGGTATCGTCTTCGGCTTGTACCCCTCCAACGGCTTGACCTTTCCACTTGCCACCAAAGTTTCAAATGCTTCGGCTTGGGTTACTCCTAGGAGAGGAGTGAAAACTCGGTTGTTTGCGGTACCTTTGTAGCTTTTGAGGGACGGGCCACTTGAGCATGCTTTACCCTTAAACTTTTCCTTGTTGTTGGTGAGCTCTTGCAAACGGGCTTTGAGCTCGGAAACCTCTTCCTTGTGAATCTTCCTCTCGAGATCAAAACGGGCTTGCCACAAATCGTCTTTTCGGCGGGCATTCTCGGAAAGTCTATCCATTTGTTCCCCCATGGCTCTTATTATGTTGAAGAGTCTTTCGTTGGACACGGAGAAGTACCCACCATTGTTGTTGCTGCCGTTGGAAGCCATTGGACCTATTGAAAGAGTACGGTTGATCTTAGATTGGCCCCACAAACACCTTTTGAGTAAAATAAATTTAACCCACAAACACAAAAAAAGACTCAACTATATAAAGAAAATGACTCTTTTTTTTTTTTTTTTTTTTTTTTTTTTACAAAAGTCGGAAGGACGGAGTCCTTTTTGGGGTTTCTAGAAAAAATAGTGGAATCGTCACACTAGTATATAGACCTTCCCGCGGTCCCATATACTCATCGGATTCCACCACGCTTGTGAGCCCTACATGTGTCGGGATTAAACTAAATTAATGTAGTAAATCATACATGCGGAGACGGATTTTTATTTTCGTCCAAAATAGCCACTTTTGGGGACGGAGTTTTATTTCGTCCATTGCAACAAATTGGCATGTACGATTTGAAGACATTAGTTTAGGAAAATCTCGGCACATGGAAACCGACTTGAGTCACGGAGTGTTAGACCCTAGACTAGAATTGTGTGGTTTGTGCTCGGCTTGAATATGAGGCTTAAAGGTCACCCCCGGCATGTAGTCTTGAACTACGCCACGGGTTGAGGTTGACCGCTTCGAAAGAGTCAAGGTCGGGTGGAGCTTGAAACTTTCTAGGACGGGCCTCGATGGGTTTGGGGTTGGACTTGTGCGACTCGATAGTGAGCAGTTGATAAGAATATGTGCATGTAGTGTGAGGTCTAACATGTGACAAAACATTTTTTTTTTTTCAAAAGAAATAAACAGAAAGTAAAAGAAATTGTATGCAGGCCCGGTGCCCACACACTGTCATTCTGTTCTGTTTCTGTGCACTGTTCTGTTCCGGGAATGCGCCCAAAAGCGCGCGCATTGGGTTGCCTATGCGGAAGGCGCGCGCGTGAGAGGAAGCAGGGCAGAGGCGCCCGCTTCTGGGTGAGAACCTGCAAATCAGTGGGTTCAAGGGATTGCCTTGACCCTTAATTAAGAAAACTTTCGCCTGCAGAATTTGTTAGCACAGAAACATGGAATTGAAGGACAAGAAAGGAGGCGGGCGATTCTGGTAATAAGGGTCGGACGCGCGCGCTTTAGGCCAAGAAGGCCGGAGGTGCGCGCTTCCTACCCTTTTTACCAGAATGCCCAGAAAACAGAATAAAAGAACACCAAAAATGAAAACGCAAGTTTAACCCTCTATCTCCCCAGCGGAGTCGCCACTGTAGATACCCCGGGGAACCACGGCTTGGCTAGGGCGGTGAATTATCCTAAGATGTCTACTTGATTTTAAGAGTCGCCACCCACGTTTTAGAGGAACGCAAGAAAACCTAAGAAAAGAGCCTTTTAATGATTACGAAACTAGAGATTCAAGGAAGAAGAAGGGTTCGGGGGTTAGGTGACGGAGTGGGAAGTACTTAAACACCCACTTCGCCCCGCTTAAGCCGGTCTTGCTACTTTTGGTGTTCTAATATTTACATGTCCTTCAATTAATTAAATAAAAATGTGCTAACAATTATAATGAAAAGAAGAGGGGAAAAGAATGATTTTATTGATTTAATGCTAAATATTACATGTAACAATTTTGCTAGACAATTACATGAAGAGATGAAAATGGTGAATTAAAATGTAGTTTGGAATGTTGGGATGTAACCTTGGCCAAACTTCAATAGTGAAGTGGTCTTTTGGTTGTATCCCTTTTTATGTAGATTGCATACTCACTTAGAAGAGATGAGAAGATGAAGAAAGGAAATAAGACTTAGAATTTGGAAGAAGAGAATAAACCTTGTACCTTATGCTTGAATGGAGAAGAACCAAATCTTTGTGTTGACCACTTCTTGAAAAATAGACTTTTGTGTGTTTTGAAGTATTTTTATGTTAAAAATCCTCCCATCTTTCATGATGGAATGAAGAGGTTTATATAGGTGTTGGAGAAGTGTTTGTGGTCACAAAGATGGCCATTCCCCGGATCAAGCCAAGGCATAATGGTCTTGGGGGTTACAAATCAGAAAAGGAGGGAAATTTGGCAAAATCTGAGATTCTGGAAGCGGGAAGCGCGCGCTTCCCACCCCCCCCTATGGGAGGAGCACGCCTCCCACAAAGGAGGGCAAAGGCGTGCGCATCCCAGCTTCAGGAAATTCATATTTCAGCCTAAAAGTTAACCCCGTTATGCAGTTAGCCCCAAAACTAACGGAATTAGTCCAAAAACTTAACGAACATCACGAAAGTCAACAAAAATAAATGAAACAAAGACTCAAGGTTGACTTTGCCACTTAGTCAAATCCAAGACTAACGGAGTAAGTCAGGAACTTAGCGGAAAGTAACGAAAGTTAACGAAAAGTAACAAAACTTAACAGAAAAGAGGAAGATAAAGAATGTGTATGCAATCGGGACATGAGAGGTCCAAGGCGGGGTGTCTACACTTAGTAATGTATGCAATCCCTATCAATTAGGACATGACCAAATGACCACTTTACTACATTAAAGTTGGTTAAGGTTATCTCCCTACATTTTAATCTCTACTTTAATTTACCATTCTCATTTCTTAATGTAATTATATAGCAATAATTCAACATGTAATCTTTAGTATAAATCAATAAATAAGCAATTCTCCTTTATTTTTTTCCTCTATAAATTTCCCCTTTCTTTTCGTTATAATTGTTAGCACATTTCTCTTATCATTAAATTGAAGGATATTTAGCATTAGAACACCAAAAGTAGCAAGACCCGCGTAAGCGGGGCGGAGTGGGTGTTTAAGTACTTCCCACTCCATCACCTAACCCCCGAACCCATCTTTTCCCGAATCTCTGGTTTTGTATATAAAATTGGCTCTTTTTAGGTTTTTCTTATGTTCCTCTAAAACATAGGCGGTGACTCTTAAAATCAATTAGACATCCTAGGTAATTCACGCGCTCTAGCCAAGCCGTGGTCCCCCGGGGTATCTACAGGCTCCAACAGAATTAAAAGAGTTGAAAGTTCAATTGCAAGAGTTACTTGATAGTGGTTTTATCCGACTCAGTATATCATCGTGGGGAGCTCCTGTGTTGTTTGTAACGCACAAATATCCATCGCCTCACATTGATGATTTGTTTGATCAATTTCAAGGGTCTGTTGTCTTTTCGAAGTTTGATATTGAGGAGTGGTTATCATCAGTTGCAGATTCATTCTGAAGACATCTCTAAGACTACTTTTCGTAGTAGATATGGTCACTATGAGTTTCTTGTCATGCCTTTCGGGTTAACTAATGCTCCCGTTGCTCTTATAGATATGATGAATCGGGTTTTCAAACCTTATTTTGATACCTTTGTGGTTGTCTTTATCGGTGATATTCTTGTTTATTCTAAATATCGAGAGGAGAATGAACAATATTTGCTAATGGTTTTGTCTGTGTTCCGAGGGAAGCAGTTATTTGCGAAATTTTCTGGGTTTAGCGGAGTATTATCGAAGATTTATTGAGGGGTTTTCTAAGATTGTTACACCATTCACTCAGTGGATTTAAAAGAATGTACCATATATGTGGGATGAAAAATGTCAAGTCAGTTTTGAGGAATTAAAGAAGAGATTGACCACTGTACTTATTCTTGCGTTACCAAATAGGAATGATGGTTATTTACAGTGATGCTTCGAGGAAGTTAACTCCTTGCGAACAGAACTATTCTACCTATGACATGGAACTTGTTGCGCTTGTTTTGCGTTACATAAGTGGAAATATTGTCTTTATGGAACAAAGTTTGAGATTTTTACAAATCATAAGAGTTGAGATATCTTTTCTCCCAGAAAGAGTTGCACAACCGATAGCGTACATGAATGGAGCTTGTGAAGGACTATGATTGTACCATCTCTTATCATCTGGCCAAGGAAAACGTGGTTGCAGATACTATTAGTCAGAAATCTTACACAGTTTCGAGGATGGCCCGAGAATGGAAGATGTTAAAGGATGCACGAGATTTGTGTTCACATAAATCGAGACATGTAGTTATGTTTGCGAATAATAGAGTATTGCCAACTTTAATAAAACAGATAACAGATGCTTAGAAGGATGACCCCGAGTTGAGAAAATTAGTGGATAAAATCAAGGATAGAAAATTTAAAGATTTCTCTCATAGTCCTGAAGGAGTATTAACTTATAGTGGGCAGTTATGTGTACCAACATTGATGGAATTAAACGCCAAGTTCTTGATGAGGGCCACAAATCTAAGTATAATATTCATCCCGAGAGTATCAAGATGTATCATAATTTGAAGCAGCATTTCTAGTGGAATAATATGAAACGGGAAATAGCGGATTATGTAATAAAGTGTTTGACTTGTCAACAGGTTAAAGCTGAACATCAAAGACACGCAGGTTTACATCAACTGTCACGACCCGAAAACCCGTCTCTATTTTCTTAGTAATAAATGACTATTTATTTATTTAATTGCTTAATTATTTATTTATTTAAATATTTATGTGTGCATTTTATGTTTCATAATAAATTATGTCTAGCATTTTATTTGGGTCATTTGTGCTAGTGTAGTTTTATTTGGTCTTAGTTGTTAGTAGGAAGTATTAGAGTTGTGTAGTTAGTAGAGGAGGGGGTCTAAGTGTAAGTTTTGAAAATAATCCATCATCTCCCTACTCCCTCTCTTTCACCCTCACACTCTATCTCCCATTCCCAGCACACACACTCTCTCTCTCTCCTTGGCTATTTGGGTAAGTTTTTCTTCTCTCCCTTCTCTCTTCAATCTAGCTATCTTCCCCTCATTATCTCTCATTTCTCATAATATGAATCATGTTTAGATCGTCGATATGATCGTAGGGAGCTAAGAATATTCGAATTCCGTCAACTTTGAGAAAATCCGGGTAAGTTTCTTTTCCCCCATTTTTATGCTAAAGTGTTCATTTCATGTTTATATAATGCTTTAGTTGATACATTTGATGTTTGATTGTGTTTGGGATTTATTTGGAATTTATTTTGGTTTTGGTTTAAAATGGTGATTGTTATGAATGTTGGGTTTGAATCTTGGTTTGGGGTTATATATGATGTTGATTAGGTCCCCTTTCAGCCTAGATGTTGTTTTGTCTCATTGTTGAACTTGTGGAAAGAGTTGATTTTGAGCATTTAGGAAATGGGTGAAATTTTGGTTGAAAATGGAAGAACCCAGCTGCTGAATCCCTCCCAGCCCGTCGACCAGGCGCCTGCCCGCGCTGAGTCAAGCGCCCGCCTGCATGGCTTTTTCCTGCGGCCATCTCTTATCATCTGGCCAAGGCAAACGTGGTTGCAGATACTATTAGTCAGAAATCTTATATAGTTTCGAGGATGGCCCGAGAATGGAAGATGTTAGATGATGCACGAGATTTGTGTTCACATAAATCGAGACATGTAGTTATGTTTGCGAATAATAGAGTATTGCCAACTTTAATTAAACAGATAACAGATGCTTAGAAGGATGACCCCGAGTTGAGAAAATTAGTGGATAAAATCGAGGATAGAAAATTTGAAGATTTCTCTCATAGTCCTGAAGGAGTATTAACTTATAGTAGGCAGTTATGTGTACCAACATTGATGAAATTAAACGCCAAGTTCTTGATGAGGGCCACAAATCTAAGTATACTATTCATCCCGAGAGCATCAAGATGTATTATAATTTGAAGCAGCATTTCTAGTGGAATAATATGAAACGGGAAATAGCGGATTATGTAATAAAGTGTTTGACTTGTCAACAGGTTAAAGCTGAACATCAAAGACACGCAGGTTTACTTCAACTGTCACGACCCGAAAACCCGTCTCTATTTTCTTAGTAATAAATGACTATTTATTTATTTAATTTCTTAATTATTTATTTAATTATTTATTTATTTAAATATTTATGTGTGCATTTTATGTTTCATAATAAATTATGTCTAGCATTTTATTTGTGTCATTTGTGCTAGTGTAGTATTATTTGGTCTTAGTTGTTAGTAGGAAGTATTAGAGTTGTGTAGTTAGTAGAGGAGGGGGTCTAAGTGTAAGTTTTGAAAATAATCCATCATCTCCCTACTCCCTCTCTTTTACCCTCACACTCTATCTCCCATTCCCAGCACACACTCTCTCTCTCTCCTTGGCTATTTGGGTAAGTTTTTCTTCTCTCCCTTCTCTCTTCAATCTAGCTATCTTCCCCTCATTATCTCTCATTTATCATAATATGAATCATGTTTAGATCGTCGATAGGATCGTAGGGAGCTAAGAATATTCGAATTCCGTCAACTTTGAGAAAATCCGGGTAAGTTGCTTTTCCCCCATTTTTATGCTAAAGTGTTCATTTCATGTTTATATAATGCTTTAGTTGATACATTTGATGTTTGATTGAGTTTGGGATTTATTTGGAATTTATTTTGGTTTTGGTTTAAAATGGTGATTGTTATGAATGTTGGGTTTGAATCTTGGTTTGGGGTTATATATGATGTTGATTAGGTCCCCTTTCAGCCTAGATGTTGTTTTGCCTCATTGTTGAACTTGTGGAAAGAGTTGATTTTGAGCATTTAGGAAATGGGTGAAATTTTGGTTGAAAATGGAAGAACCCAGCTGCTGAATCCCTCCCAGCCCGTCGACCAGGCGCCCGCCCGCGCTGAGCCAGGCGCCCGCCTGCATGGCTTTTTCCTGCGGCCAGACCTTCTGGTCAAATAAGCGCCCGCCTTCCCCTTTGCAAGCGCCCGCCCGCCCCCCTGTTCTGGATATTTACCTTTTTGCTTGTTTAAAACTAAGTGGCTTCCCTAGTTTAAGTTTATCTACTTAAATTAACTTAAGTTAACATCGTGGAACATTTTATTAATTGAAAGTGGTTCTTTTGCGAATAAATATGTTATGGAATTTGATTAAGTATCGTTTTGGGAATGTGGGCCATCTTTGATGTGTTGTTTGGATTGGTTTACCTTTGTGGTGATTTATTTGGAATGGTTCCCTACTTTGAAATCATTAGTTGTTTAATTAAGCTAGTATTTATTACTTAGCATTTATTTGAAAGTCCAGCTGGTTATTTGTGTTCGAGTCAGGCAATGGATAATGCTATAATGGCTCAAGCCAAGTCCAGTATAGCATCGCCCATTGGTCCTTCTTTCCCCATCCAGATTGGCCTTGAATGGGATGAGCTAGCTCTTTTTGTGAGTATTCTAGCTAGACGTTTTGGAGCATGACTTTGTGGCATGGCTCCCGCCCTTTGTGGCACGTTACTTTGTTATTGGTTCCGGTACCGGGGGTTTTCTCTTCAAGCTTTCATGCTACTATGAAGATGTTGATTGTTGATTGTTGAAGCTGCGCAGCGACCTTTATTTGGTTATATCAGTTGGGAAACCTTGGCTAATATCCTTTGTTAATTGTTTATTTCCGCTGCTATCTGTTAATTGATAAATGCTATGTACTAAGTGATATTTATCATTGTTATTTGCTTATTGCATCATAGCATGTCATGTATTTGCATTAGTAACTTATTGAGATTTATCTCACCCCTTTTCTTTTATCTTTATTTTTCCTTAACCCCCCCCAGGAGGAAAGGATTAGACTCGCTGATCACGAGGAGGACGTCGCGAGGGTTGAGCTTTTTGGGCAAGTTGTTATTGGTGGGTTTACATTATATAAATGTGTAACCTTTTTGGGAATAGTTGTATCAAACTTGACGTCATTAGAATTTGTATATTTTATTATTTTGGGTGTAAGCTTATGGAGCTTACACTAGTTTATATTTTGTTATTCAAGTTGGATTTCAAAACTTTGTTTTATCATCTTTTGGTATAAAAGGAAATTTTTATCTTCATTATTTTAGAGTTTATTGTTTAAGTCGACGTCCAGCTCGCGTACTCCGGGCCCGCGGGGTTGGGGTCGCGACAGTTGGTATCAGAGCTATGGTTTAGCTCTAAGTATAAGTCTAGGTGGACTAGTATGACCTAGGAGGGTAGTTGTGTTCGGAGTGAGTAACGGTTGATGTTTTATGCAGGTAATTGTTCTCAATGGCTAGAAGAAGAACGGGTGAAAGTTCTAGTAGGGCTCAGAACCATAATGATCTTCGGGAAGAGAACCGTGCTATGTTCCAAGGCATGTTTGAGGCGACCATGAAGGCAATTAATGACCAAGGGCCAAGAGAGGAGCATGTGGCACCTCCGCATTACGGGTTAGAACAATTTCTGAAATTAAAACCAAGGGAGTTCGATGGTGAGCCCGATGTGAAGAAGGCCGAACTATGGGTTGAGTCTATGGAGAAAATTTATGATGTGTTTGGGTGCACAGACGAGGATAGAGTCCGATTCGCGGCTTATAAGATTGTGGGTGCCGCCGAGCATTGGTGGAAAGGGGTTAAAGCGAGTTGGGATGATACTCACACAGTGTATGCGTGGGAATTGTTTGTGCGGAAATTCAAGGAGCATTTCATTCTGGTAGTAGATCAAAACCGAAAAGAGATCGAGCTTCTCAACTTGGAGCAAGGTTTGTTGTCTATAGCTCAGTACTCGGCTATGTTCATAGAATTAGCCCGGTATTGTGACTATCTTGTGAGGACCGAAGAACAGAAAGCTATGAGATTCATCCGGGGTTTGAAGACTTCTATCCGGACTCAGCTTATAGCCCAGCGGATTCAAACTTATCAGGATGCGGTGGATCGAGCCTACTTGATCGAGCAGGATATAGGGGAGCATAAGAAGAAGGTAGAGGTAACTAACACTAGCAAGTAGGGAGGGCAGAGCAAGCCACAAACCCGTTTAGATAACCGAGGTAATTTTGGGGGATAATCTCAGTTCCGAGGGCAACCAATCCCAAGGGACCCGGGCACTACTGCCGGGAACCAAGGGAACCAAAATAGGAGACTCTGTTCATATTTCCAAAGGGAAGGACACTCGGAGGACCGGTGTTGGAAGAAACAAGGGAAATGTATTAACTGTGGGCAGTTGGGGCATTTTGTGAAGGATTGCCCGAGATTCAGAGGTCAACCGACTGGGGTAGGAGCTGGGGCTCCACAGGGTCAGAAAAGGGATGCTACGGGGAAGCCCAAGGTCCAAGGAAAAGTATTTGCTATGAATCAACAACAAGCTACCGATGATCCTTCTGTTATTGGAGGTATTGTTTCTGTGTCTAATGTGAGCGCTCGTGCGTTAGTAGATCCAGGATCATCGCATTCTTACATATCTGTGCAATTTGCTTCTTTGCTAAATGCTGCATTTGAGTCTTTACCTTATGTGCTAGAGGTGTCGACCCCTATAGGAGAATGTTTGGTGACTGATAGAGTATTTCGTGCTTGTGATGTGCTTATATGTGGTCGTGTCTTGTGTGCGGACTTGGTAGTCCTTCCGATTCAAGAATTTGATGTTATTTTGGGTATGGATTGGTTGAGCAAGTTTCATGCTTCTGTTGATTGTCGTAAGAAAGTTGTTACTTTTTCTATTCCCAATATGCCTAAATTTGTTTTTGAGGCTATGCCTTTGGGTTGGAATATTAGTATCATTTCTTATGTGAAAGCTAGGAGATTGTTGCATCGTGGTTGTGAGGGGTACTTGGCTAGTGTGCTTGATACTAGGAAAGAATCCCCTAGTTTGGAGAGTGTTCGGGTAGTTAGAGAATTTCCCGATGTTTTCTCTTCTAAATATGATATGCCTCCAGATTGTGAGATAGAGTTTTATATAGACCTTTTGCCGGGTACGGCTCCGATTTCAAAGGCACCGTATAGGTTGGCTCCCGCAGAGTTGAAGGAACTAAAGGTTCAGTTGCAAGAGTTGCTTGATTTAGGGTTTATCCGCCCTAGTGTTTCCCCGTGGGGAGCATCGGTTTTGTTTGTGCGGAAGAAAGACGGTTCTTTGAGATTGTGTATTGATTACCGAAAGTTGAATCAGGTTACAGTGAAGAACAAGTATCCTCTACCTCACATTGATGATTTATTTGATCAGATTCAAGGGTCCGTGGTGTTTTCTAAACTTGATTTGAGGAGTGGGTACCATCAGTTGAAGATTCGATCGGAGGATATTCCGAAGACTGCCTTTCGCACTCGTTATGGTCATTACGAGTTCTTGGTTATGCCGTTTGGGTTGACTAACGCGGCTTCCGTATTTATGGATTTGATGAACCGGGTTTTCCATCCTTATCTTGATTCGTTCGTGGTGGTCTTCATCGACGACATTCTTGTCTACTCTAAATCTCGAGAGGAGCACGAGCAACACTTGAGGATAGTTTTATCCATTCTTGCGAGGGAGCAGTTGTTTGCGAAGTTTAGTAAATGCGAATTTTGGCTCGAGAAGGTTTCATTTCTGGGTCATGTTATTTCTAAAGATGGGATTTCTGTGGATCCTTCAAAGATAGAAGCCATAGTGGATTGGAAGAGACCTGAGACAGTGACCGAGATCAGAAGTTTTCTGGGTTTAGCCGGGTATTACAGAAGGTTTATAGAAGGGTTTTCGAGGATTGCTACTCCGATGACTCAGTTGACCCAGAAGGATGTACCGTTTGTGTGGAGTGAAAAATGTCAAAACAACTTTGATGAATTAAAGAAGAGATTAACTACGGCTCCTATTCTTGCGTTACCAAATGGAAGTGACGACTTAGTGATTTACAGTGATGCTTCGAAAGAGGGTTTGGGTTGTGTTTTGATGCAGAATGGGAAAGTAATTGCTTATGCTTCGAGGAAGTTGACCCCTACTGAACAGAATTACCCTACTCATGATATGGAATTGGCTGCGATAGTCTTTACGTTGCATAAGTGGAAGCATTACCTTTAAGGAGCGAAGTTTGAGATTTTTGCCGATCACAACAGTTTGAAATACCTCTTCTCTCAAAAGGAATTGAATAACCGTCAGCGTAGGTGGATGGAGCTTTTAAAAGATTACGATTGCACCATTTCGTACCATCCGGGAAAAGCAAATGTAGTAGCTGATGCGATCAGTCGAAAGTCTTATGTGGCATCAATGATGATTCGTGAATGGAAATTCCTAAAGGATGCTCGAGATTGGCGTCCCCAAGAGTCGAAACGTGGAGCTATTTTTGCGAACCTTAATGTATTTCCCACATTAATTCAACAAATAAAGGATACTCAGAAGGATGACCCAGAGTTGAAGAAGATTATGGATAATGCTCGGGATAGACAGTATGTGGACTTCCAGCTTGACTCCGAGGGAGTGTTGACTTACCGTAGCAGATTGTGTGTGCCGAATATCGGTGGGATTAAACAGCGAGTTCTTGATGAGGGTCACAAATCCCGGTATACCATTCATCCCGGGAGTACGAAGATGTATCAGGATTTAAAACAGCAATTTTGGTGGATGAACATGAAGAGGGAGATTGCAGATTATGTATCGAAATGTTTGACCTGTCAACAAGTTAAAACAGAGCATCAGAGACCCGCAGGTCTACTTCAGCCTTTTGAGATACCCGAGCGGAAGTGGGAACACATTACGATGGATTTTGTAACCGGGCTACCCAGGACTCGAAGGAGGTTCAATGCAGTTTGGGTGATTGTGGACAGGCTGACTAAATCTTCTCATTTCTTACCCATTGACATTTCCTATTCGATGGAGAAACTTGCGAATTTGTATATTCATGAGATTGTCAGATTACATGGTGTTCCAGTTAGTATTGTGTCAGACAGAGATCCCAGGTTTACATCCCGATTTTGGCAAGCGTTACAGAAGGCTTTGGGTACCGATTTGAGGTTTAGCACCGCATTTCATCCTCAGACTGACGGTCAGTCTGAAAGAACCATTCAGATTCTCGAGGATATGTTACGGGCTTGCACAGTTGACTTTCCATATTCATGGGATACACATCTACCGCTTGCAGAGTTCGCCTACAATAATAGTTATCAGTCGAGTATACAGATGGCACCGTATGAGGCTTTGTATGGGAGGAAGTGTGGGTCACCTATTTGTTGGGACGAGGTTGGGGAAGCAAAACTTTGGGGTGTTGACATGGTTCAGGACTCGGTGGAAAAGGTTAAAATTATTAGGGATCGATTGAAAACAGCCCAGAGTCGACAGAAGAGTTATGCCGATCATCGAAGACGAGATCTTAGTTTTCAGACCGGAGACTTCGTGTTCTTAAAGGTATCTCCGAAAGTGGGCATTCGAAGGTTTGGGAAGAGGGGTAAATTAGCTCCGAGATTTGTTGGACCGTTTGAGATTTGGGGAAAGTGGGACTTCTAGCATATCGGCTTGCGTTACCATCTTCTTTGGACCGGTTACATAATGTTTTTCACATTTCTATGCTTCGGAAGTATGTTCATGATCCTTCTCACGTTTTACCGAGGGTACCGGAGGATATAGAGCTCGACATGACCTACGAGGAACGACCGGTTCGGATTCTTGATGCCAAAGTCCAAGAGTTGAGGAACAAGAGCATTGCGTTGGTTAGAGTCCTTTGGAAGAATCATAATGTTTAAGAATCAACATGGGAGCTTCGTGATGATATAGAGAGGAAATATCCGTGGCTTTTTAATTCGGGTAAGTCTCGTTAAAATTCGGGTCGAATTTTCTTTAAGGGGGAGTGAATGTCACGACCCGAAAACCCGTCTCTATTTTCTTAGTAATAAACGACTATTTATTTATTTAATTGCTTAATTATTTATTTATTTAAATATTTATGTGTGAATTTTATGTTTCATAATAAATTATGTCTAGCATTTTATTTGTGTCATTTGTGCTAGTGTAGTATTATTTGGTCTTAGTTGTTAGTAGAAAGTATTAGAGTTGTGTAGTTAGTAGAGGAGGGGGTCTAAGTGTAAGTTTTGAAAATAATTCATCATCTCCCTACTCCCTCTCTTTCACCCTCACACTCTATCTCCCATTCCCAGCACACTCTCTCTCTCTCTCCTTGGCTATTTGGGTAAGTTTTTCTTCTCTCTCTTCTCTCTTCAATCTAGCTATCTTCCTCTCATTATCTCTCATTTCTCATAATATGAATCATGTTTAGATCGTCGATAGGATCGTAGGGAGCTAAGAATATTCGAATTCCGTCAACTTTGAGAAAATCCAGGTAAGTTGCTTTTCCCCCATTTTTATGCTAAAGTGTTCATTTCATGTTTATATAATGCTTCAGTTGATACATTTGATGTTTGATTGAGTTTGTGATTTATTTGGAATTTATTTTGGTTTTGGTTTAAAATGGTGATTGTTATGAATGTTGGGTTTGAATCTTGGTTTGGGGTTATATATGATGTTGATTAGGTCCCCTTTCAGCCTAGATGTTGTTTTGCCTCATTGTTGAACTTGCGGAAAGAGTTGATTTTGAGCATTTAGAAAATGGGTGAAATTTTAGTTGAAATGGAAGAACCCAACTGCTGAATCCCTCCCAGCCCGTCGACCAGGCGCCCGCCCGCGCTGAGCCAGGCACCCGCCTGCATGGCTTTTTCCTGCGGCCAGACCTTCTGGTCAAATAAGCGCCCCCCTACCCCCTTGCAAGCGCCCGCCCGCCCCCTGTTCTGGATATTTACCTTTTTGCTTGTTTAAAACTAAGTGGCTTCCCTAGTTTAAGTTTATCTACTCAAATTAACTTAATTTAACATCGTGGAACATTTTATTAATTGAAAGTGGTTCTTTTGCGAATAAATATGTTATGGAATTTGATTAAGTATCGTTTTGGCAATGTGGGCCATCTTTGATGTGTTGTTTGGATTGGTTTACCTTTGTGGTGATTTATTTGGAATGGTTCCCTACTTTGGAATCATTAGTTGTTTAATTAAGCTAGTATTTATTACTTAGCATTTATTAGAAAGTGACACGACCCGAAAACTAGGCTCTATTTTATTAGTAATAAATAATAATTATTTATTTATTTGCTTATTTATTTATTTAAATTATTATTTATTTAAATATTTATGTGTGCATTTTATGTTTCATAATAATTATACCCAGCATTTTATTTGAGTCATTTGGGTTAGTGTAGTATTGTTGGGTCTTAATTGTTAGCAGGGAGTGTAAGTATTTGTGTTAGTAGATGGGGAAGGGGGTCTAATTGTAACATTTTGAAATAATTCTCCTACTCCCTCCCTACTCCCTCTTTTCTCCCTCACCTCCCTACTCTTTCACCTCCATCTCCCAGCTCATTTCTCTCTCTCCATTGTCAAGAAAAAGGGTAAGTTTTCTTCTTCCTTCTCTCTTCAATTTCTTCCTCTTCCTCTCATTATTTCTCATTTCTTAAACCATAAAACTTGTTTAGATCGTCGTTAGGATCGCAGAGGGCTAAAAATATTCGAGTTCCGGCAACTTTGAGAAAATTCAAGTAAGTTGCTTTTCCCCCATTTTTATGCTAAAGTGTTCATTTCATGTTTATATAATGCTTTAGTTGATACATTTGATGTTTGATTGAGTTTGGAATTTATTTGGAATTTATTTTGGTTTTTGGTTAATAATGGTGATTTTGTTGAATGTTGGGATTTGATTTTGGTTTTGGTGGATAAATGGTGTTATTTAGGTCCCCTTTAGGTTAGATGTTGTTTGGGTACTTTGGGGAATCAAGTTGGAAGTGTGGATTGTGAGAAATTTGGTTTTGGGGAAAGAAAATGGATGAACCCAGTTGGTTCTTGCCGTTTTTCCGGCGACCTGGGTGCGTGGGCGACCGTCCATGGGTGGTTCGGGTGACCGCCCATGAGATCAGTTGATCCAGAGAAAATGAGTAAACGTGAGTGGGGACCGCCCACTTTTGGGTTGGGCGACCGCCCATGAAGTCAGTTGGGTTGGGCATTTGGGTTTGGGTTTAGGGCGACCGCCCGGACTGGCTATGGGCGACTGCCCATACCAGCTGTTGTGAGAATCTTTGTTTTTGAATTGTCGTAAGGTCCCAGCCCAATCTAGGCTCGAAGTATCACCCCTAGTTGACTTAAGTTAATGTTGTGGAACACTTTAGTGTTCGAAATTAATCCCTTTGTGATCTATTGTGTATTGGAATTCGATGACAATTGGTTTGGGTTTGTTGGAACATCTTTGTGAAGTATTGTTGGATTGATGCACCGTTTTCGTGATTTATTTGGAATGGTTCCCTAATTTGGAACCCTAAGTTGTTTAATTAAGCTAGTATTTATTACTTAGCATTTATTTGAATGTCCAGCTGGTATTTGTGGTTGTGTCGGGCGATGGGAGATATTGTGATGGCACCGGCCAAGTCCATTATGGTGTCGAACATTGTTTTGCCCTTATTTTTCCTCTTCCAGATCGGCCTTGGTTGAGACGTTTGGAGCATGACATTGTGGCATGGCTCCCGCCCTTTATGGCACATTACTTTGTTATGGGTTCCGGTACCGGGGATTTCTCTTCAGCTTCCATGCTGTTATGAAGATGATGATTTGTTGATTATTGAAGCTGCGCAGCGACCTTTATTTGGTTATATCAGTTTGGAAACCTTGGCTATATCCTTTGTTATGTGTTTATTTCCGCTGCTATCTGATATATGAAAATTGCTATGTGTTATGTGATTTATTATTGATTATTGCATCATAGCATGTCATGTAGTTGCATTAGTAACTTATTGAGATTTATCTCACCCCCTTTTCCTTTGTCTTTGTTTTTCCTTAACCTCCCCCCCAGGTGGAAAGGATTAGACTCGCTGATCACGAGACAGGACGTCGCGAGGGTTGAGCTTTTGGGGCCAGTGTTTATTGGTGGGTTTACATTATATAAATGTGTAACTCTTTTGGGGATAGTTGTACCACACTTTGACGTCACTAAGATTTGTATATTTTGTTACTTTGTAGTGTGAGCTTATGGGGATTACACTAGTACATCGTTATTGTTAGATTGTTTTCCAAAACCTTGTGTTGTCACCTTTTGATACGAAATGAAATTTTTATCTCCGATATTTTGGTATTTTGATTAGTAAGTCGACGTCCAGCTTGCGATCTCGGGCCCGCGGGGTTCGGGGTCGCGACAGTTGGTATCAGAGCCATGGTTTGGCTCTAAGTATAAGTCTAGGTGGACTAGTATGACCTAGGAGGGTAGTTGTGTTCGGAGTGAGTAACGGTTGATGTTTTATGCAGGTAATTGTTTCCAATGGCTAGAAGAAGAACGTGTGAAGGTTCTAGTGGGACTCAGAATCAGAATGATCTTCGGGAAGAGAACCGTGCCATGTTCTAAGGCATGTTTGAGGCGGCCATGAAGGCTATTCATGATCAAGGTTCGAGAGAGGAGTATGTGCCACCTCCACGTTACGGGTTGGAGCAGTTTCTGAAATTAAAACCCAGAGAGTTTGATGGTGAGCCCGATGTGAAGAAGGCCGAACTATGGATCGAGTCTATGGAGAAAATCTATGATGTGTTTGGGTGCACGGACGAGGATAGGGTCCGGTTTGCGGCTTATAAGCTTGTGGGTGCCGCCGAGCATTGGTGGAAAGGGGTTAAAGCTACTTGGGATGACACCCACACAGTGTATGCTTGGGAATTGTTTGTGCGGAATTTCAAAGAGCATTTCATTCCGGTAGTGGATCAGAACCGAAAGGAGATCGAGCTTCTCAACTCGGAGCAAGGTTTGTTGTCTATAGCTCAATACTCGGCTAAGTTCGTAGACTTAGCCCGGTATTGTGACTATCTTGTGAGGACCGAAGAACAGAAGGCTATGAGATTCATCTGGGGTTTGAAGACTTCCATTCGTACTCATCTTATAGCCCAGAGGATTGTGACATTCCAGGATGCGGTAGACCGTGCCTATCTTATAGAGCAAGATATTGGAGAACATAAAAGGAAGACCGAGGTAGCCAACCCTAGCAAGCAAGGAGGGCAGAGCAAGCCACAATCACGTTCTGATAACCGGGGTAATTTTGGGGGACAATCTCAGTTCCGAGGGCAACCGACCCCAAGGAATCCGGGTACTACTTCTGGGAACCAAGGGAACCAAAATAGGAGACTTTGTTCCTATTGCCAAAAGGAAGGCCATTCAGAGGACCGTTGTTGGAAGAAACAGGGAAGGTGTACCAATTGTGGCCAGATGGGGCATTATGTGAGGGATTGTCCGAGGAATAGAATTCAACTGACTGGAGTAGGAGCTGGGGCTCCACAGGGTCAGAAAAGGGATGCTACGGGAAAGGCCAAAGTCCAAGGAAAAGTGTTTGCAATGAATCAGCATCAGGCAGAAGATCCCTCAGTAATTGGAGGTATTGTTTCTATATCTAATGTGAGAGCGCGTAGGTTAGTAGATCCAGGATCATCTCATTCTTACATTTCTGTGCAATTTGCTTCTTTGTTAAATGCTGCATCTGAGTCCTTGCCCTATGTGTTAGAGGTGTCAACTCCTATGGGAGAATGTTTGGTGACCGATAGAGTATTTCGTGCTTGTGATGTGCTTATATGTGGTCGTGTCTTGTGTGCGGACTTGGTAGTCCTTCCTATTCAGGACTTTGATGTTATTTTGGGTATGGATTGGTTGAGCAAGTTTCATGCTTCTGTTGACTGTCGTAGAAAGGTCGTTAATTTTTCCATCCCTGATGTGCCTAAGTTTACTTTTGAGGCGATGCCTTTTGGTAGAAATTTTCATATCATTTCTTATGTGAAAGCGAGAAAATTATTGCACCGTGGTTGTGAGGGGTATTTGGCTAGTGTTCTTGATACTAGGAAAGAATCCCCTAGTTTGGAGAGTGTTCGGGTAGTTAGAGAATTTCTCGATGTTTTCTCTTCTGAATATGATATGCCTCCCGATCGTGAGATAGAATTTTGCATAGATCTTTTGCCGGGTACGGCTCCGATTTCAAAGGCACCGTATAGGTTGGCTCCCGCAGAGTTGAAGGAACTAAAGGTTCAATTGCAAGAGTTGCTTGATCGAGGGTTTATCCGCCCTTGTGTATCGATTACCGGAAGTTGAATCAGGTTACGGTGAAGAACAAGTATCATCTACCTCACATTGAGGATTTATTTGATCAGCTTCAAGGGTCCGTGGTGTTTTCTAAACTTGATTTGAGGAGTGGGTACCATCAGTTGAAGATTCGATCTGAGGATATTCCAAAGAATGCTTTTCGCACTCGGTATGGTCATTATGAATTCTTGGTTATGACGTTTGGGTTGACTAACGCGCCTGCCGTGTTTATGGATTTGATGAACCGGGTTTTCCATCCTTATCTTGATTCGTTCGTGGTGGTCTTTATTGATGATATACTCGTCTAGTCTAAATCTAGAGAGGAGCACGAGCAACACTTGAGGACAGTCTTATCCGTTCTTGCGAGGGAGAAATTATTTGCGAAGTTTAGTAAATGCGAATTTTGGCTCGAGAAAGTGTCATTTCTGGGTCATGTTATTTCGAAAGATGGGATTTCTGTGAATCCTTCAAAGATTGAAGCTATAGTGGATTGGAAGAGACCCGAGTCAGTAACCGAGATCAGAAGTTTTCTGGGGTTAGCCGGGTATTACAGAAGGTTTATAGAAGGGTTTTCGAGGATTGCTACTCCGATGACTCAGTTGACCCGGAAGGATGTACCGTTTGTGTGGAGTGAAAAATGTCAAAGTAGCTTTGATGAATTGAAGAAGAGATTAACTACGGATCCTATTCTTGCGTTACCAAATGGAAATGATGATTTAGTAATTTACAGTAATGCTTCGAAAGAGGGTTTGGGTTGTATGTTGATGCAGAATGGGAAAGTGATTGCGTATGCTTCGAGGAAGTTGAGCCCGAGTGAACAGAATTACCCTACTCATGATATGGAGTTGGCGGCGATAGTCTTTGCGTTTCACAAATGGAAGCACTACCTTTATGGGGCGAAGTTTGAGATTTTTACCGATCACAAGAGTTTGAAATACCCATTCTCTCAAAAGGAATTGAATAACCGTCAGCGTCGATGGATGGAACTCTTAAAGGACTATGATTGTACGATTTCTTATCATCCGGGGAAGGCGAATGTGGTAGCCGATGCGATTAGTAGAAAGTCTTATGTGGCTTCGATGATGGTCCGTGAGTGGAAGATGCTTGAGGATGTGCGAGATTGGTCTCCTCGTGAATCGAGACATGGGGCTATTTTTGCGAATATTAGGGTATCTCTGACCCTAATTCAGAGGATAAAGAAAGCTCAGAAAGAAGATCCCGAGTTGGTGAACATAATGGGTAAATTGAAAGAGAAGAACTTCGAGGATTTTTCTGTTAGCCCGATTGGAGTTTTGACTTTCCGTGGCAGATTGTGTATTCCGGATGTTAATGGGATTAAACAGAGAGTTCTTGATGAGGGTCACAAATCGAGGTATACCATCCATCCCGGGAGTACGAAGATGTATCAGAATCTGAAGCGACATTTTTGGTGGAATAATATGAAAAGAGAAATAGCGGAGTATGTTTCGAAATGTTTAACTTGTCAGCAGGTCAAAGCCAAGCATCAGAGACCCGCGGGACTACTTCTGCCGTTAGAGATTCCGGAGTGGAAATGGGAGCATGTGACCATGGATTTCGTTACGGGACTACCTCGTACCCGTAGGAAGTATGACAGTGTTTGGGTAATAGTGGATAGATTGACCAAGAGTGCCCATTTCTTGCCTATTGACATCAGATATTCGATGGAGAAGCTTGCGACCCTTTATATTGATGAGATTGTGAGATTGCATGGGGTTCCGGTTAGTATTGTGTCAGATCGAGACCCGAGGTTTACTTCTAGATTCTGGAAGGCGTTTCAGGAAGCTTTGGGTACAGACTTGCGATTCAGTACAACATTTCATCTTCAGACCGACGGTCAATCCGAGAGGACCATTCAGATTTTGGAGGATATGTTGCGAGCTTGTTCGATAGACTCCTCTGATTCTTGGGATTCGCACCTACCGTTAGTGGAATTCTCTTACAACAACAGTTATCAGGCTAGTATCGAGATGGCACCGTATGAGGCCTTGTATGGGAGAAAATGTAGATCGCCTATCTGTTGGGATGAGGTCGGTGAAGCGAAGATCGTGGGTATTGATTTGCTTCGGGATTCGGTTGAGAAAGTTAGAGTTATCCGGGATAGACTGAAAACAGCCCAGAGTCGACATAAGAGCTATGCAGATAACCGAAGGCGAGATCTTAGTTTTCAGACCGGTGATTTTGTGTTCTTGAAAGTATCTCCGAAGGTGGGTATCCGAAGGTTCGGGAAGAAAGGTAAATTGGCTCCGAGGTTTATAGGTCCGTTTGAGATTTTGGGGAAAGTGGGACTTCTTGCGTATCGACTTGCGTTGTCACCGTCTTTGGACCGGTTACATAATGTTTTTCACGTTTCTATGCTTCGGAAGTATGTTCATGATCCATCTCACGTGTTACCGAGGGTACTGGAAGATATAGAGCCCGATATGACATATGAGGAACGACCGGTTCGGATTTTAGATGCCAAAGTCCAAGAATTGAGGAACAAAAGCATTACGTTGGTTAGAGTCCTTTGGAAGAATCATAACATCGAGGAGTCGACGTGGGAGCTTCGAGTTGAGATCGAGAGGAAATATCCGTGGCTTTTTAATTCGGGTAAGTCTCGTTAAAATTCGGGTCGAATTTTCTTTAAGGGGGAGTGAATGTCACGACCCGAAAACTAGGCTCTATTTTATTAGTAATAAATAATTATTATTTATTTATTTTCTTATTTATTTATTTAAATATTTATGTGTGCATTTTATGTTTCATAATAATTATGTCCAGCATTTTATTTGAGTCATTTGGGTTAGTGTAGTATTGTTGGGTCTTAATTGTTAGCAGGGAGTGTAAGTATTTGTGTTAGTAGATGGGGAAGGGGGTCTAATTGTAACATTTAGAAATAATTCCCCTACTCCCTCCCTACTCCCTCTCTTCTCCCTCACCTCCCTACTCTTTCACCTCCATCTCCCAGCTCATTTCTCTCTCTCCATTGTCAAGAAAAAGGGTAAGTTTTCTTCTTCCTTCTCTATTCATTTTCTTCCTCTTCCTCTCATTATTTCTCATTTCTTAAAACATGAAACTTGTTTAGATCGTCGTTAGGATCGTAGAGGGCTAAAAATATTCGAGTTCCGACAACTTTGAGAAAATTCAAGTAAGTTGCTTTTCCCCCATTTTTATGCTAAAGTGTTCATTTCATGTTTATATAATGCTTTAGTTGATACATTTTATGTTTGATTGAGTTTGGAATTTATTTGGAATTTATTTTGGTTTTTGGTTAAAAATGGTGATTTTGTTGAATGTTGGGATTTGATTTTGGTTTTGGTGGATAAATGGTGTTATTTAGGTCCCCTTTAGGTTAGATGTTGTTTGGGTACTTTGGGGAATCAAGTTGGGAGTGTGGATTGTGAGAAACTTGGTTTTGGGGAAAGAAAATGGAAGAACCCAGTTGGTTCTTGCCGTTTTTCCGGCGACCTGGGTGCGTGGGCGACCGCCCATGGGTGGTTCGGGCGACCGCCCATGAGATCAGTTGATCCGGAGAAAATGTGTAAAAGTGAGTGGGCGACCGCCCACTTTTGGGTTGGGCGACCGCCCATGAAGTCAGTTGGGTTGGGCATTTGGGTTTGGGTTTTGGGCGACCGCCCGGACTGGCTATGGGCGACCGCCCATACCAGCTGTTGTGAGAATCTTTGTTTTTGAATTGTCGTAAGGTCCCAGCCCAATCTAGGCTCGGAGTATCACCCCTAGTTGACTTAAGTTAATGTTGTGGAACACTTTAGTGTTCGAAATTAATCCCTTTGTGATCTATTGTGTATTGGAATTCGATGACAATTGGTTTGGGTTTGTTGGAACATCTTTGTGATGTATTGTTGGATTGATGCACCGTTTTGGTGATTTATTTGGAATGGTTCCCTACTTTGGAACCCTAAGTTGTTTAATTAAGCTAGTATTTATTACTTAGCATTTATTTGAAAGTCCAGCTGGTATTTGTGATTGTGTCGGGCGATGGGAGATATTGTGATGGCACCGGCCAAGTCCATTGTTTTGCCCTTATTTTTCCTCTTCCAGATCGGCCTTGGTTGAGACGTTTGGAGCATGACTTTGTGGCATGGCTCCTGCCCTTTGTGGCACATTACTTTGTTATGGGTTTCGGTACCGGGGATTTCTCTTCAGCTTCCATGCTGTTATGAAGATGATGATTTGTTGATTATTGAAGCTGCGCAGCGACCTTTATTTGGTTATATCAGTTTGGAAACCTTGGCTATATCATTTGTTATGTGTTTATTTCCGCTGCTATCTGATATATGAAAATTGCTATGTGTTATGTGATTTATTATTGATTATTGCATCATAGCATGTCATGTAGTTGCATTAGTAACTTATTGAGATTTATCTCACCCCCTTTTCCTTTGTCTTTGTTTTTCATTAACCCCCCCCCCCAGGTGGAAAGGATTAGACTCGCTGATCACGAGACAGGACGTCGTGAGGGTTGAGCTTTTGGGGCAAGTGTTTATTGGTGGGTTTACATTATATAAATGTGTAACTCTTTTGGGGATAGTTGTACTACACTTTGACGTCACTAAGATTTGTATATTTTATTACTTTGTAGTGTGAGCTTATGGGGATTACACTAGTACATCGTTATTGTTAGATTGTTTTCCAAAACCTTGTGTTGTCACC
Source organism: Campanula takesimana (assembly GCA_026119855.1). Taxonomy (NCBI): domain Eukaryota; kingdom Viridiplantae; phylum Streptophyta; class Magnoliopsida; order Asterales; family Campanulaceae; genus Campanula; species Campanula takesimana. The sequence goes on along the minus strand of JAOWBW010000685.1, from coordinate 54,949 downwards.
TTTTGATACGAAATGAAATTTTTATCTCCGATATTTTGGTATTTTGATTAGTAAGTCGACGTCCAGCTCGCGATCTCGGGCCCGCGGGGTTCGGGGTCGCGACAGAAAGTCCAGCTGGTTATTTGTGTTCGAGTCAGGCAATGGATAATGCTATAATGGCTCATGCCAAGTCCAGTATAGCATCGCCCATTGGTCCTTCTTTCCCCATCCAGATTGGCCTTGAATGGGATGAGCTAGCTCCTTTTGTGAGTATTCTAGCTAGACGTTTTGGAGCATGACTTTGTGGCATGGCTCCCGCCCTTTGTGGCACGTTACTTTGTTATTGGTTCCGGTACCGGGGGTTTTCTCTTCAAGCTTTCATGCTACTATGAAGATGTTGATTGTTGATTGAAGCTGCGCAGCGACCTTTATTTGGTTATATCAGTTGGGAAACCTTGGCTAATATCCTTTGTTAATTGTTTATTTCCTCTGCTATCTGTTAATTGATAAATGCTATGTGCTAAGTGATATTTATCATTGTTATTTGCTTATTGCATCATAGCATGTCATGTAGTAGCATTAGTAACTTATTGAGATTTATCTCACCCCCTTTCTTTTATCTTTGTTTTTCCTTAACCCCCCCCAGGAGGAAAGGATTAGACTCGCTGATCACGAGGTGGACGTCGCGAGGGTTGAGCTTTTTGGGCAAGTTGTTATTGGTGGGTTTACATTATATAAATGTGTAACCTTTTTGGGAATAGTTGTACCAAACTTGACGTCATTAGAATTTGTATATTTTATTATTTTGGGTGTAAGCTTATGGAGCTTACACTAGTTTATATTTTGTTATTCAAGTTGGATTTCAAAACTTTGTGTTATCATCTTTTGGTATAAAAGGAAATTTTTATCTTCATTATTTTAGAGTTTATTGTTTAAGTCGACGTCCAGCTCGCGTACTCCGGGCCCGCGGGGTCGGGGTCGCGACATCAACCTCTAGAGATACTTGAGTGGAAATGGGATTATGTTACGATGGATTTTATGTCAGGGTTACCTCGTACTTGAAGAAAGCATGATGCAGTTTGGGTAATCGTGGATAGATTGACAAAATCCGCTCACTTTCTACCTATTGAGATTTGCTATTCGATGGAAAAGTCATAATGGGCTTTTTAAAATTATAGAAAGAGTTGGAAGTCTTGTGTACCATCTTGTGTTGCCATCTTCTTTGAGTGAATTCATAATGTATTTCTTATCTCCGTGCTTTGCAAAAATTTGTATGACCATCTCATGTGTTATCAGAGATATGTCTTATATAGAGCAATCAATTCAAGTGATTGATACCAAAGTTCAAGAATTGAGAACTAAAAGTATTCCTCTTGTTAGAATTGTGTGGAGAAATTATAATATGGAGGAATCGACTTGGGAGCTTCGGGACGAGATGGAAAGGAAATATCCCTGGTTGTTTGATTCGTTTGGTAAGTTATCCTAAAATTCAGGACAATTTTTTTTTAAGGGGGAGTGATTGTAATGACCCCAAAACCCGTCCCTATTTATTTTATATTTTTGGGGATTTTAATTTGAACTTATGTGTGCATTTTATGTGTTATATCATATTTCATGACTTGCACATATTGTCTGATTAAATGTGCTATTTATTTGGTTAGTAGTAATAATGGTAAAAGGAGTTAAATAATTAAATTGAAACCATAGGGTCCTTTGTGGAATTTAAAGTATAGGGGCTTAATTGTTCAACTTGGAACTAGAGTGACCAAAGTAAAAAAATGGGTAAAGATCTTTTGATAACTTAAGCTTTTCCCTCCCTCTGTGTTATCAAACATACTCAGTAACATTTTTCCTCTCGTTCTTTCCTAGGGTTAAGAGAAAAGGGTAAGTTCATTTCATTTTGATTTTATTTCTTTTTATTTACTACTCCGTTTTAAAATCTAATTATATAAAAATGATTAGGGCGTTGAATAGATCATTCCTACCCGAACAAAACATATTTCTGCGATACTTTTTCCCGAAATAGGTAAGTTAATAATTCCCCTTTAAATGTTAATATGGTCATATATGTTATATTTGACACTTGTGATTGTTATTTTTGTGAATTGAATGATTTTTGTGATACTTGTAATTTTGGGACAAAGGGAGTAGTATGAGATTTATAGCAAGAAGTGTTTTGGTTTAGTTCAAGTGTGTTCCTGGGTGTTCTTTGCACTTATATGAGTAGAGTGTATGCTTTAGGTATAAAGGTGTTAGTACTTTTGGGACGGTGAAACGAAGGGAGTATAATTCAGTGCAATTTTGGCCTGTCGAGTGTTTGGGCGACCGCCCAGAATGGGGTGGGCGACCGCCCATACTATCTGAAAGGTTTTGTCTTGGAACAGAGTATTTTGGGCGGCCGCACAGTCTGGTGTGGGTGACAGCCCATGATTGTTAAAAAGTTGAGTTGTTCCAATCCAAGTGATTTAGAGTTCAATCTTGGTCTAGGTCTTAGTTGATATCCTAGAGTACCTAGAGGGTTGTTGTGGAACACCAAAGTGGTGGAATTAATCCTTTGTGATCGAGTTTAAATTGATGTAACCGTTTGGGTTCATTGTGTTGTGACTTAATGTCATTGATAAAGGATTATGTTGTGACTTAATGTCATTGATAAAGGATTGTGTTGTGACTTAATGTCAATGTTGTGAACTAATTATGAGTAACGTGTTTGTATCTTTATGATGAACTTGTGTGGTTACCTACTTAGGAATCATGCCCCAGTTGTTGTTTAAAGCAAGTATTTATTACTATGCTCGTGTTAAAGTCCAGCTGGTACTTGTTGTGGAGTCTGGCAGTGGTAGGGATTATAATGGCACATGAGCTAAGTTCATTGTAAGTCTTCTACCATTGGTTTCCCATTTTAACCCCCTTCCTTGGGCCACGGATTGGGTTTGGGCTAGCTCTCCTTTGTGTGAGTTTAGTCACCGTTTGGGTTATGACTTTGTGTCATTTTCCCCCCGTTGTTGTTGTTGTTGTTGTTGTTGTTGTTATTGTTTGGTTCCGGAACCGGCTTCAGCCCTTTGGTGCTGCTCAGTTGATACCTCTCAGATGGTTATATGTTTGATTCGAGAACCTTGTCTCAATATCCACTTATGAGTGTTTATTTCCGCCTTATGTGTGGTATGATGAGTTGGCTTTGCCTTTCATGTTATGTGCTATGTGAATGCTTATTGACATTGTTCAATTACGAGTATCATTTCAGCATGTAACGTAGTTGCATTTTAGTAGCTTACTGATATTTATTCTCACCCCGTTCCTTGTTTATTTGTTTTCTTTAGATAAAGGCGAGCCAAGGGGATAGATCACTTACACAAGGGAGGACGTCGGGTTGATAATCCATTTTGGAAAGTAAGTGTGGTTTAAAGGTTGCATTATATTAATGTATAACCTTTGGGGTAGTGTAACCGAGACTTTATCCGTGTGTCACCTATTTTGTTAAAGTGTGGTAATTGTACATTTGTATAAGAGTTTGTAAGCCTTCGGGCTAAGTACTTTCGTTTGTGAAAGTTGTTTGTAAAGTTTATTTGAAAGTTAAATGGAAGTCTTTGAACTTCGAGTGTGGATTTTGTTAAACTTTATGAAAGAATATTTCGAAAAATTTTATAAAAGTGTTTTATGACGTCTTCCGTGTGTGTCCCAAACGTGGGGCCAAGTAGGACCACGGGTTGGGGCGCGACAACTTTTGTATATTTTAGCTTTTATTTATGACTGTTTTAACTGGATTGATTCACATCCGGTTGGTCAACCGAGGGGTGATTTTATGAGGTGGATTCGTGTTGGGTCATTCGTATGTGATGTATGAACTGTTTTGGGTGAGTTTCTGAGGTGATTAAGACATGTTTTGACTTACCGGGCAACCTGGGATTTGAGCAGAGTTGTTGCTGTTCTGAACTGGGAGATGCCTCGTACGAGACATCGATGTCTCGTACGAGTCATCCTCTAAATCTGCGGCTGTTTCTCCTTTTTCCTCGAGGATTTGGTGTCCAAACTTGTATATTAACACCTCTAGTCCGTCCTAGAATACCATGCAGCCTTAAATCAGTTCTGGGAACTTTTCTTTTGGAGTGAAATTCTCAACCTTTTGCTCCCAATGGCCCTAAGTAAGTCCGTCCCTTCATCAATAATCGTTGATGAGTTTTCTTTGGATTCAGAGTTAGTGGAACGCTACAAGAATGACTTAGCGACTTTCTTTTGTTCATTCAATAAACCTCGCCAAGAGAGATTCATAGAGATGTTGGGTTTAAGATTCTTTTCACCTTGAATAATCTAAAACCGGAATGGGACCTTCTAAAGGGAGTTGCATGCTTTTGGGATCCATCGACTCATATTTTCAACTTTTCACTTAATGAGATGGTCCCCACTGTAGAGGAGATAGCGGCTATCTTGGATATGCCATTGATAGAGGTGATCGCGGTGCCTAAGTATGACAAGGTACCGGCGGAGTCTCTCAGGGATCTATTGAGTATAGGCCTTCCCGAGGCGCAGAGTTATATTCAGAACCGCTATATCGATCTCTACTCTTTGCCTAGGAGATTTAAAGGTCGGGTGACTCGTGGTCATGGTGTGGATTCCCAGTGCTATCTCTTGGTATTGTGCTTATTTCGAATCGTGCTTTTCATGAGCAAGTGTGGCATGGCGAACACGGAGCTCATGGACATCGTTCTGCAAGCTAGAGGACGGACCTTCAACATAATTCCTCTCATCTTGGGGGAGACCCTTCATGGCCTTGATGAGCTACATCGAACCGACTCTATGACTCAGGGAAGTCCATTATTGTTGACCATTTGGCTCAGAGAACATTTCAAATTGTTGGACTCTCCGATCGAGTATTCTCTTTATACTTTCCATAGACGGAGACTGTTGGTGAAGGGTCTCAGCATTGAGGAGTGGGCCCATCTTTTTGCTAAAGCGGAGACTGATGATATTGCTTGGTGCCCATCCTTTTGGAAGGTGAGGAGGTTCGTAGCTAATACCCTTGGGTATGACAGGGTCGTCCTTCCGGGTTTGAGGGACTCATCTTTCTATTTTGCTCGGAGGGTAATGCGACAATTCGGTCAATAGCAGGACACTTTCGTGTTAGGGGGACGGTCTCGAGACATTTCTTTCATGGACTCAGAGTTCTTTACGAGCTTGGCTCACGCTTGGGGGCAAGGCACCACTATGGATCGTTGGACCAATCTTCGCCATGATGGAGGGAGCATCTATTTGTCTGACAAATATTTGGATTGGTTTCTGAAAGAAATCCGTCCTAGTTTCGAGGGTATTGATGAGATCCACCTCTCTCTGTTGGGGGACCAGTTCGAGCCTAGCTTGAATTTGAGGAAGAAGGAAGCTAAGGAGGATCCTTCTAATGTCAGAGTAGATGCCACTCAAGACTTTCTGGACAGTGACTTTTACGATAAGAGAGCAAACAGACTTCCCGGTAAATTTCAAGCTCTGGATAGGCCTCATGTGTTTGCAAGACTGACTCCCTCGGTGTTCAGTCGACTTGATGTTCCTCCCAGTTTTGAGATACCTTTGCACAAGAGGAAGAGGAATGACAAGGCGGATCGTGGTCAATCCCCTACTAATTCAAGGAGGAAATAGATCTTTAGGAGTATCGAGAGATTGCCATAGATAGGTCAATGTTTAGATTTTTAGTATTTTATTTATTTTTCTTTTGGAAGTTGGTATTCATGTTAGAAATTTTCTTATTGCTTTCTTGAAATGCATTCAATTAATAAGAAGACAAGATTTTGATTTTATTTATTGAATAGACCGGACCAAAAGGCTGCCCCGTTCTCCTTTTACATCAATTAAATAAGGAGCTCAGGTCATCGTAGTTCTTGTTTAAGAAAGAGATAAATATGTGACTGTCCCCTATATATATATATATATTTTATATATATATATATATATATATATTTTTATACGCACCCTGATTTTTGCCTAGACCACCCTTTCAGGTTTTCAATCTAGCGGGCTTCTTTTCTCGTGCTCTCTGCTCTAATTTTTGCCTAGGCCGCCCTTTGCGGGTTTTCAACCTAGCGATCTTTCTCTTTTTTTTTGAAACAGGGGACGGAGCTATGAATAGTACTTCTTCAACTTGTCCATGTTGATAGGCTTCGGCAGTTGATCTCCATCTAGGTCTGCGAGTTGTACCGCTCCTCCGGAATACCTTCTTGACTATGTAAGGGCCTATCCATCTTGGTCCCCACTTTCCCATTGGATTGAATGGTCCAGGATGATGTTTACGTAGGAAAAGGTCCCCTTCTTTGATGTTTTTGGACTTGACATTCTTATTGAATGCCCAGGCCATTCTCCGTTAATACGCTTTGATATGCTCGGCGGCTCAAAGTCGTCGTTCATCTAGCAGGGCTAGTTGTTCATAACGACCGTCTAACCATGCGACTTCATTCACTTGGTTTTCTAGGAGAACCCTTAGTGATGGTACTTCTAATTCGATTGGTAGCACTGCTTCCATCCCATAGGCTAGGGCATAGGGAGTTTCATCGGTGGCGGTACGGATTGAAGTACGTTAGCCCCAGAGTGCAAAAGGTAGCTTATCGGGCCAGTCTCTGCCAGTCTTAGCCATTTTCCTAACGATGGTCTCAACGGTCTTGTTAGCAGCTTCGACTGCTCCGTTGGTTTGTGGTTGGTATGGTGACGACTGATGTCTCTCTATCTTGTACTCTGCAAGTAGTTGGTCGCATTCTTTCTCAAAGTGTGAGACATTGTCAGATATCATCTCATGAGGTACCCCATATCGGCATATGATGTTGGTCTTAATGAACTCAGCCACCTTTCTGGCATTTAAGACTTTATAGGATTGAGCCTCGATCCATTTAGTGAAGTAATCGACGGCGACCAATACGAATGAGTCCCATTATGAATTGTCAGTGAGACTTTGCCAATGACGTCTATTCCCCATGTAGAAAAGGGCCAAGGGGATGTCATGGGGTATAACACGGACGGTGGTGCGTGTTGCAAGTTGGCATGTATCTAGCACTTGTGGCATTTCTTAACCATGTCGATGCAGTTGGCTTCCATTGTAGCCCAATAGTACCCTAGTCGGATGACTTTCTTTGCTAGCATATTGCCATTCATGTGGGTTCCACAGACTCCTTGATGGACTTGGTCCATGATTCCTACGGCTTCGTGCTCATCAGCACAGAGTAGACACTGCTTGTGGTGTTTCTTGTAAAGGCGATAACCTATAATAATGAATTGGGCGGCAAACCGTCTGAGGGCTATCTTCGCTTAAGGTGATGCGTCTGATGGAAATGTTCCGTCTAGGAGGAAACTCCATACATCATAATACCAAGGTTTATCGTCCAAGGTATTTACGGAGACAGAGCCACTCTCTTTTTTGCAGTCGTGCAGGTATATGATTAAGTAATAAGCAGGAGTCGTTCGCCTCGCGACTTTGAAGGTTTTAACCTCAGTCCATTCGGGGATTTCTACAAGTGATGCTAGCATGGCTAGCGAGTCTGCTAAGCGGTTCTTATCTCTAGGAAGATAGTAGAAGGTGACTTCTTTGAACTGTTTGACCAAGTCTTGGAGATGGTCGTTATATTTCTGGAGTGTAGAATCTTGTACCTTCCACATCTTGAGTGACTGATAGATTATGAGTTGTGAATCCCCGTACACCTCTAGTTTGGTCACATTTCTTTCAAAGGCTGCTTCAAGCCCTGCTATCCAAGCTTCATACTCGGAAATATTGTTAGTAGCCTCAAAGTCAAGGCGGATTGCGAGTGGAGTGTAGAAATCTGAGGGATCTACTAGTAACATGCCAATGCCATATCCCCGTTTATTGGTTGTGCCATCGAAAAATAATTGCCACTTATTTTATGCTATTGCCATTATGTCCTCGTCAGGTAATCGCGGGTCTTCCCCCTTCGCTTCATCACATGGAAATTCGGCTGAATGATCCGCGAAGACTCTTCCTCTCACGGATTTATGTGTGATGTAAGTGATATCGTACCCCGCGAGCATAAAGTACCACCTGGCGATTCTAGAGGAGACATGCGACTTCTCAAAGATGTATTTTATTGGGTCCATTCGGGCAATCAGTTGTACAGGAAACAGTTCCATGTACGGCTTTAGACTCTCAGCCACCCATACCAGTGCAGCACACGACTTTTCTAATGCAGAGTAATTCAATTCAGCCCCCTTAGAAGCGACGACTGACAAAGTATACGGCATTCTTTTTCTTTGAATCAGGTTGCTCTTGTGCTAGCATAGCCCCTAATGTAGTATCATTGAATGTGAGGTACAAGATCAACAGTTTCTCTTTATATGGTGGGACCAACACTGGGGATTCACTAAGTACTCTTTGACTTTTTCGAGGGCTTCTTGGCATTGTTCGGTCCATTCCAGGGATGCATTCTTCTTGAGGAGCTTAAAAATGGGCTCGCACATCGTCGAGAGTTGATTAATGAAGCGACTAATGTACTGAAGGCGACCCATAAATCCCTTGACTTCTTTTTGCGTCTTAGGTGGAGGCATGTCAATGATGGCTTTGATTTTAGTGGGATCTGTTTCTATACCATGCTCAGTGACCATGTATCCGAGGACCTTTCCTTTCACTACCCCAAATGTGCACTTGGCCGGATTAAGTCTCATCTTGTAGTGTCTCAACCTTTCAAAGAACTTTCTAAGGTCGACAAAGTGCTGTCCATCAGAGCCTTTGGAGTGTATGATCATGTCATCAACGTACACCTTTATTTCTTTATGTATCATGTCATGGAACAATGCAGTTACAGCTCTCTGATAAGTGGCTCCGGTATTTTTAAGTACGAATGGCATAACCGTATAACAGAACGTCCCCCAAGGTATGGTAAACACTATTTTGTGTTGGTCCTCCTCGGCCATGAGGATCTGGTTGTAACCGGAGAATCCGTCTACGAATGAACAGACTTCGTATTTCGCGGTATTGTCAACGAGCATGTCTATGTTGGGAAGAGGAAAATCATCTTTCGGAGATGCTCTGTTGAGATCATGGAAATCAACACAGACGTGGACCTTTCCATTTGCCTTGGAAACCTGCACAGTATTAGCCAACCAGGTTGGATACTCTATCACTTTGATGAACCCAACACTCAGGAGCTTCTCTATCTCTTGTTTGACTTGTACCGACCACTCTGGCTTAATTCTATGGAGTTTCTGCTTGATCGGCTTTAAATTGGGAAGCAGCGGTATCTTGTGCTCAACAATCAAATTGGCTAACCCCGGCATATCTTTGTAGGACCAAGCGAACACATCTACGAATTCTCGGAGAAGCTCTATGAGGGCTTGTCGGTCTTCCCCCTTGAAGAAACTGCCAATCTTGGTCTCTTTCGGATCATCGTCCGTCCCCAAATTAACTGCTTGCATTTCTTCGGCATCAATAGGACCATTTCCTCCACGAAGACCTACTTGCTTATTAATTTCTTTTAAGATTTGTTCATTTTCTTGATCTATCTCGTCATATGACTCATTATTATCTAATTTGTTAGAGTTATTAGTTAATTCATCATTTAAGACGCTGGCAATCTCGGGATACTCAGAAAGATTTATTTTTTTCATTAAGAAAGTAGGGGAATACATGTTCCGCGATGGCATCCAAGTCCTCTTGGGTGAGCTCATCGGTAGCGGTATCTGACTCTAAGGTAAGAGTTACAAATTTTATTTCTCTATGGGGATGGGGAGTGCATCCTAATTCTTTGATCAGGAAATATTCACTTGCTATGGGTCCCCCAGTTGTATACCAATTCTGGATAGGCTTGTTACTCTTCTCGGTGGGCTTGGTGTAGTCTTGGTTCGGAGCGTCCCCCTTGTCTATTGCATTGATCTGAGTGTCCTCTATCTTGCAAAGGTTGAGAAATTGGCGCAGTAGGTCTTCGCCTAACACAAAGTCCCACTCACTGAATGCTTCGGCCTTGGTACCCCCTAATTCTCGAGGTAGCCACGAGAATTACGTCTGTTCTGTTTCAAGTGAGTATGGATCACAGTCAGCGAAGATTTCGAAGCCCAGTTGGCGCTTCCCCCTATGGTTGATCCATGGTTCAGGGAACATAAAGTATGGCAAGTATTCACCCTCGCGCACAAAGTACCCATTTAGAGTCTTTCGATAGGGCGATGCCAGTAGCACAATGTATGAAGTCCAATCCCTTTCATCTTTAGGGATTCCCTTGAGTGGTGACACATACCCTAGACCATATTCTGGGGGGTATAGAACGACAAGTGGTGGTTCTTTTATCCCTTTTAAATGCTTGCCAAGTCCAAGACCGGGGAAGTACCCTTCTTTTAGCTTCATGTTAAGTACTGGGCGTGTTCCGTAGAATGGACTCGCATTAGAATAGCCATTTTCATTGTATACTTCTACCATCTCTACATTATTTTCTTTTTGGATTTCGAATCCATTGAAGAGGTGGTCAGTTGCCTCATGCTGAATTTCTAAGATCGGGCTAGCAGTGACTAGTTCCCCAAGTACAGTGACAATCGTGTCATTGTGTTTAAACTTGACACATTGATGGAGAGTCGATGGTACTCCTCCCATTTGATGTAGCCACGAGTGTCCCAGAAGAAGGTTGAACAAAGAAGGGATGTCAATGACTTGGAATTCTGCCTTCGTAGTTATATCTCCCACTATAACTATTAGAGTGATCGCCCCTATAGGTGAGCGTGCAGTGCATTCGAACCCTCGTACCGTGAGATTTGACGGTTTTAGATCTCTTGAGGTAAGGCCAAGCGTTACCATGACTTTCTTTGGTAAGAAATTTATGGCGGACCCATTGTCTACTAGGATTCTGGGGATTCGATGCCCATTGACCTTTGCGGTTATGTAGAGAGCTTCGGTGTGCCCTCCACCATACTGTGGTAGATCTAGGTCGGTAAATGTGATCACATTGCCAAATTGGATTTGGCCTACCATTTGCGTTAACTCCTCGGGAGTGATTTCTTTGGGCACTTCGACTTGGGCTAATGCTTTCGAGATCATCATTCGATGCTTATGAGATGAGCCTAAGATATCCCATATGGAAATATTTGCTTGCGTTTTTCTTTAATTTCTTAAGAAGTGGATCGTCAAGCTCAACGGGTTCGGCCTCGTTTGGAGATGATGGCTCTTCTATTCTTGGATCTTTGTTGATTACAACTCGACCGGAATGGGTGAGTAAGTTAACATCTTCCTTTTCTTTTTTATTCTTTCTATCTAGTACTTGATCCCAAGACAACATGTAACAAAAAGAAATTTCATTATTAAACTGTGGAGTGCTCTCGCCCACATTTGGGATTAGGCGAGTAGTCTCTTCTTCTTTACTAGCTATCTCTATTACATTGATTCCTCCTCCCGCAGTTGGGAGAGGGTTTGTCAATACATTGGGAACTCCTAGCTGCTTAGAGTCTATGAGATCTTGGATCATATCTTTGAGGTGGTGACACGAGTTGGTGTCGTGGCCGGTGGCTTTGTGAAATTTATAGAAGAGATGATGAGCATGATTGAGAGGAAATTCTTTGGGAATAGTAGGCTTCCTCGGCGTGATCTTGCCGGCTTCTACGAGGGTGTCGAACATTTGACTTTGGGTGACACCTTCTAGCTTGCTATAGGTCCTCTGCCTTGCTTTCGATTTGGATTCAACTTCCATCTTGTAAAATTCTCTTTGAGCTTGTAGACATGCTTGGAGCATGTCAACTTTCTTTTCGTAGTATTCCTCTTGCATGAGTAAGCCCTTTCGAAGTGCATTGACCTCCTCTTCTCGGGCTAGCAACTGATTCTGGAGAAATTTGATTTCTCTATCGAAGAATTCCTTTTGTGTTCGTAGTCGGGTCATGAATTATTTTTTTATCTCTCTCTTGAAGCGGGCGTACAGAACCGTAGCATATACTTCAGAGAGTTGACCTACTTCCCCTTCTAGTCGAGCTTTGAGGACGTTGAGTTCTTGAGAGTAAACTTGGCGCTTGACATTGTGTTGGGAGCGCGGAGCTACTTTGCTGATCGGACGGACCTAGAATGCAGAAACTGTGTCAAATCCAGGCTGGGGTCCCAACAAGTCGGCTTTTATGAAATAGGGTTGACCAACATGGAAGATTCATAGAAAAGGAAAGGTGTCACGTACGAGACATTGGATGTCTCGTACGAGACATCTAACCTGACAGTCAGATTTGCAGATTTTAATCCTATTGGTTGGACGGAATTTAATCCATTTGGAGAAGTTACTACTCTAATTTATCCTGGAACAGTGGATTCTGTCACCCTAGAATATGAGCCCCTTGTTTTTCACCTGTATTGCACTCTCCCAAACGGACAATTTGGGCAAAGGTCCCATATTCACATTGGAATCCACCATTCAATTAACTAAACCTAAGTGATTCCGTAGTTGTTTTTCACTTTGTTTAACGAAGCATTAATGCAATCAAACCTTGTGAATTTTAAGGGACAACCGAAAGGGACATGTTGAACGGTGCGGTCGAAACTAAGCCAAAATGGCATCCACAATCCCGCACAGAATAGTGAAAGTAGGAAAACACAAGCTCGGATTCCCGTAGAGAGGTTCTCCATTCTTTCAAAATCCTTTGTTCAACATTTTACCGAAGAGACATTCGTCATATTCACAAGGGAGGATTATAGATTGTAAAGATGCGTTATCTTGGGCAAAGATTAAAACAACCCTAAGAATCGAACCGACCGGTCTTGAGGAGTGTCTTATTATCTAGTATGTATGCATGAGGCTGATGCAAGGCTTACGGCTAAGGCTCCCCATGAACACAGTCTATGAGCGTGTCACAGAGTGGGTACACCATCTTTGGAGAGACCGGCGACGGCCATTCGTTAGAATGGGGATGCTGACCGACATCCATTCTCTGATTGGGACCCGGGTTTATAGGGTATGTAGTGCAATTAATCTACATGCGTGCACATGTGTGAGAGTCAAGATCTAGGTGTCGAAGATAAAATAGAGAGTTTTTTTTTTAAGTAAAACAAAAACATGCAATGGCCGGGCCAAGTGGCTGCCTACGTTTCCCTTTTGTGGAGGAACTCAGGCTATCGTAGTTCACACATAAAGCAAACGCATGTAAAGCAAGGAATGAAACAATTAGCAAGTACTCCTGCAAAACAAAGGTTAGCCTTATGATACATGGGGAGTTTCTTCGTCGTTAGGGAGGTCCTAAGACTCAGAAACAGAGGGGAGAGCGGATCTGAAACCCTGTGTATGCGTTTGAACTGAACGAAGATCCTTTTTCAAACCAGAGAGTCAGACCAGCGGGACAGAGATGAGAAGTCTCGTACGAGACAAGTGATCCCTCATACGAGACTTCTCAGTCGGGGAACAGATTACAGAAATTAGAAAGCAGAAAGCAGAATTTTGAAACAACGATGTTTTCTTTCGACGCAAGTCTAACCCAGTTACTGTGATCATTCCCCAGCAGAGTCGCCACTGTTTGCGCGTGGGTTTTTTGTGTTTGGACTTCGAGGTGCTTTTCCGTCCTTAGATTTACCCTTTTTGATTGTTTGAGAGTCGTCACCATGTTGTTGTCGGAACACGGACCGAGATATCTGGATTCGGGGGGTTAAGTTATGAATTGGGAAGGTCAAGGAACACCCAATTCACCCAATCTAGGATTGGTCTTGATAATAAATCATCATCATTATTTCAAAATCATGCAAAGCGTATGTAAAAAGAAAACAAACAAATAAATAATTGCTTATTTATTTGGGATGTTGGATCATGTGCTTTGAGACCATCTCCATGGATGTGAGAGTCTCTAGGCTTATCATTTAATGGAATAAAACTACTTCAAAGACAAAGAAGGAGATGAGACGATAGAAAAACAAAGAGTTTTACCTAAGCATTCTTCAAGAATCCTATGGATGGCCTTGACTAAAGGCCTTGAATATCCAATAAAATTTGCTTGAATGGTATTGTGGATGCTTGAATTTCGTGGGTGAGGAAGAGGGACTGGTTTTGGGGACCTCTTTGATCAGATTTGGAGTTGTTTTTGGGTGAATGAGGATTCTAGCCTTTTTTCGGTTCAAGAACCTTTATATTTATAGGAGTCCTGGACCTAGGGTTTTGGCCAAGAAGGTAAGTGGTGATGGGAATCCAAGACTTGATTCCCACAGAGGTATTTTTGGACTCTAGGATCGTCCATTAGGTTTTCCCCGGATTGCTTAAGTGTTTGCCAAGAAAAGGGGTTAAGATCAACAAGGAAACTGACCAAAACTCGGCTGTCAAGGGGGGATACCTCGTACGAGACATCAATGTCTCGTACGAGACATCCATGTGCTGGAATCACATTTTTGCCCTCTGCAGCAGTTTTAATGTTCATTTTGGCCCCTGACTAATGGAGTCAGTCAGAAACTTAACAAAACATGTCTAACATAACGAGTTTCGACCCAAATCAAAGGCGGGACACAGAAGTAGTGTGATTATGAATGAATGTCCAAAATGGGGTGTCTACAGAAACACATTCTTGAGTTTAGATTGTGAATTAAAAGCTCAAGAACACCAATAAATTCATGTAGCCTTTGAAGATTAGAAAAGTGTGTTTTCTAATGGGTCTAACAATCCAGATCTAGAATGGTTCTAGATATTCATTTGCGTGTGGATAAACATAGAGGGTGCTTGCTTTAGCATCTCAAGTTCGTGTTCCTGCAATGGTGATTCAAAGAACGCGAAAAATGAGGAGATCAAATCATAAAGCTTGAAGACTTGAAGATTTGAAGATCCGAAAATTTTAAACGCACAACAACGGTTAGTATTCTAAATTCATCTTGCTATTAATTTAATCATCATGAATGGATCTTGGGACTTAGGATTTTGTTGATTTCATATTGTCGTTTTCGCTGCGCAAGGACCCTCAAAACCCAACAGTGGTATCAGAGCCCCGTTCATGTATGGTTATTTTAATATTATCATGTTATATATATGATTTGATTATATGATCTAGCGTGATGTGAATTTAAAATAAAGGATATATGTGAATTGTTTGGTGAAACTATTATATATTTGATATAGTATGATTATGAACAAGGTTTTCAAGATGCATGATTAATATGATTAATCTATTTATCGGATCATCAATCTCTTTAATATGATTATTGAATTGATGAATCTTGATCTTGAAGAACCAATTGTTTGTTCTTAGGGTTTGATGTTTATGATAATTTGATTATCATAAATAGTTGAATTCTTAAAGGATCAAGATTTGATAAATTGCGTTCGTGCGGTTCGCGTGCAATACACGTTTTGTGCAGAATTTTCGTGCAGATTACGTGCAGCGCACGTGCAATCCAAAATTTTGTGCAGAATTTTCGTGCAGTTCGCATGCAATTCACGTGCAATGCACGAATCCGTGTAGATTTTTCGTGCAGTTCGCGTGCAGTGCAGATTTCTGAATTCGTGTTTTTCAGACTTGGAGATGCATTGTAGAATATGTATTGTTCATGGAATTGGATTCTATGAAGTAGTGTATTCTTAATAGAGTTGGACTCTATTAAATAATTAATTATTCAATATGTATTATACCAAGAGTAGGACTCTATGAATATCTAAAATTCATAATTATATTTACATAGTATCCGTTCATTAATTAATTGGATTAATTATACCTTTGTTATGTGCGTTGCTATATGAAAGAACCTTCTTGAAAATTTAAGTCATTTGCCAATCCACTATTAAAACACTTGTGAGTACACTGGGTAGTTTTGTGCGGGCTCTAACCATCGCGAGGCACATTGATTCTATCAGTGTATGAGCAAGATGAGTGAATGAGAGTTTCCTATACGTTTAACGTGGTTTGACTTAATTAGGCTATCAAAGAGTTTTGGGGCTAAGGCATAAGATGAGATTAAAACATCTTTGACATAAGATGTCTAACAATCTCATAAAGGATCTAAGAGTCACATATGATGTGATTGATAAGGAGTTATCTACCTAAATAGTTTGAATTTTGTGCAGCTTGCCATCGCGGTGGCAAAATTCAAATGAAATACGAATCTTAGCCCATATAAATTATATTATACAATTATTGTATATGAAGGTTATATAATTTAGTGGGAGTATTTACGAAATACAATAATTATCTCTTAAATGATTGGTATGAAATATAGGTGTATATTTATCTGCATATTTGTGTAGAATGTTATATTATGCTTTAATTATGTTTGTTACTGCGGTCTGTTCTTGAAAGGACAAAGTTGAAAGCGAATGTAATTGATTTCTTTGATTAGATCATGAGCTTAAGAATTGTTCTAAAGCAAGAACGGAAATTATACATTCTTAATAATCCTAAGTAACCTAAATTGCAATATTAATTTGTTTAATATGTTCCGTAGGATCATCAAAATTTAATTTGATTAACTGTTGATGATCTTAGATTCATGAATAAATTGTTTATTCTTGGTTTTTATGATCATGATGATTGGATCACCATGAACAACAAATCCTAATTGAATCAAGGAAAGCAATTTTAAGGTAAGTTTTGGAAATTTAAAATCTACCGCTTTATGATAAATATTTTGAGTTGAATTTAATTGTCAGATTGATGGTTTTAGAAACCGTGTTTCCTGAAATTAAATGTCAGTTTCAAAATAATCTGGGATTGAATCTAAATTCAGATGGCTGGTTTTTGAAACCGTGTTTCCTGAAAAGTGATGTCAATTCAGAATTCAGAAAACTGAATTCAGAATCCGGAATTGTTCTTGATTGCTGAAATCAGTTAAATTCATGAGACATGGAATTTAGAAACAAGACTACAGATCCATACGGAAATGTGGATGTCTTTTGGCTTAGTTTTGGCCATATGGACTGTTTTCTAAGTTTTTGAATGATGTACGGAATTGTGGATGCCTTTTCGATTAGTTTCGGTCGTACAGTTTGTGCTCTCAATGTCTGAAATATCATGCAGAAAGATGTTGATCTAAGTCGAAAATTTTCATTTTTGACTTCATGAATATTTAAAAGGAAAGAGGATTAAAAGATAAAGGTAAGATAAATATTGTCAAACCTAAAGGAAATAATTGTGGCTAAAGTTATAACTTTAAATTATACAATTTGGTAACGTAGCAATTGGATTGACCATTTAAAATTGTAATCATAATTCTGGATGATCAAAGAAGGTGAATGGTAGTGAGACTACCACTTCGGACATTTATGTTATAAGATTAATTTTTCTACTTTTAATTATTGGGTATTGGATACCGAATGTAGATCTCACATTTATATAAATGTGCAACAATTAATAAATAGAAAGACTACATATGAGAGGTAAAGTTAATCTACGAATGGTAATGATGCAAGAGTTGCAACATTGTTCGTAGAACACTTATGAAGAGACTTTACTCATTAAGTAGAAAATATTATTTTGTTATAAGATAATGAAGGATATTATTTCTTAATGAGAATAAAAAAATATTTTATTTATTATGATTTACTTTATTGTATTGTTAAATCATATAAATAAATCTAATATCCTAAATCTTGAAGAACAAAATAATAAATAAGGCTATAACATAAATAATTAAATTCTCAATAAGTCTCCGAGTGAGATATCTAGCATCTGTTGTTCGTACAGTAGTATCCACAACTTCTTTTTATTGTTTTGATCAAATAAATTAGAAACGCATATCTAAAATTCCCCGGGACGGAGTTTTTAAAGTCATACGATTTTGAATCATATGATATATGCAAATCTTATTTACTTGGACCAAGACATCTTTTACTATGAGTAGTAAAAGGGCCAGTAACTTATTAGACCTAATATATATTGATGTATATGGTGCATTAAATGGCAATGCTAAAAGAGGATTTTGGTACTACTTGGCAAAACTATTCAAAGATTTCGATTCGATCGTGATGATGAATAATCGAACCAAGTATTTAACAATCATCTTTAAGATTGTGAAATTGTTTCACAAATAACTCCACCAAGAACACCATTTTGAATGATGTGTCTGAATGAAGGAATTGAACCTTATTGGATATGGTTCATTAGATGATAAAGTCAAATTGATCTTCCATTATTTATTTTGGGGTTATACATTGGAAACCGCTATAATTACACTAATTTGAGTTCCATCAAAATAGGTTCAAAGGTACCATATGTGATATGGAATAAAAGAAAACTTGGTTTGTCTTTCATGAAGATTTAAGATGGTGAGACCTTTTTGAAAGGACTTGTCTAGGACAAGCTCACACTTAAATCTAATAAATGTATTTTCATGTGATATCCTAAGGAAACCTGAGGATATTATTTTACTTCTAAGAAACAAATTGTTTGTTGGCGGTGGTACTTTTGTAGATAAATTGTTTATCTCTAAAAGAACCAGTCGGAGTAAAATATATCTCGAATGGTTCGAGACCTAGAAAATAACATAGAACCTTAGATGGAAGTTAAACAAAATTTCGCAAAGAGTTGTGAAAATTCATTCAAGTTACACAAGTTACTTGCATATAAGATAGGATACAATCTATAACAAGAAATATTGGATTTCTCGAAATAGAAAGTATTGAGATAAAGTTCATTGAGAATGACATATTTACCACATATCAAAATGCAATGTCCGCTCTATATTAGAATTATCATTGTCATATCTTCATATTTGGAATATGAAATTTGACAAATGGATGTCAAAATAGTGTTCCTTAATAGGAACTAACTTAAGGATGTATTGGATACAACCTAAAGGTTTTGTTAATCCAGAAAATTCTAATAAAGTATGTATGTTATGGAAATCCATGTGATGGATTGAAGCAAGCTTTTTGGAGTTGAAACAATCATTTTGATGAAGTGTTCAAATCGTTTGAAAATTCATCAAAGATGAGACTTGTGTTTGCTAGAAAATTAGTGGGAGCATAATCTAATTACTATTCTTATAAATGTGGTTGACATATAGTTCATTGGAAAGAGTTTCTTAATGAAAGACTTAGGAAAAAGCCGCTTACATCCTTGGAATTAATACCTATTAATATAAATCTAGGAAGTTGATTGGTTTGTGTTAAAGTACTTATAAAGACAAAGTACTGAATTGTTCAGTATGCAAGATTCTTGGAGAAGAACTTGTAAGGTTGTCTAATGACAGTGTTCTTGGCAAGACTTAATCTTAGTGGAAGAGTAATAAAAAAGAATACATGATTAAGATTCAGTATGCTTCAGCAATTGGATCTATCATGTATTTGATATTATGTACTTAGACGGGATAACTCATATACTTGGAGTATGATGAGAGCAAACTAATCATATCCTAGTGAAAGTCACTAGATAATGGTCAGGAATATCCTTATGTATTTGAGAAGAACTAAGGATGCATTCTTGATGGTTGTTGACATGAGAGATGATCTAGTAAATGGTTACATAGATGCATGTTTCCACATCGACGAGGATAATTAAAGATCGCAGTATGGTCATATGTTTAAAGTAAGTGCTATTAGTTGGAATAGTTCCAAGCAAATACACTATAAACAATTCTATGAATAAAATTGAATATTTAGTTACAAGAGTTGTAACTAAGGGAGTTGTCTGAATATATATGATATTAGTAAAGCTAGAAATAGTTTCTAGTACTACTAATCCTATGGACCTTTGTTGTGAAATAATTGTTATTGCACAAGCTAAGGTGCCAAGGACTCATCTCTGATCCAAACACATACTCAGACGTTTTCATCTCTACGAGAAATCGTTGACATGGGAGATGTCAAAATATGCAAAATACCTTATGATGATAACAAGGATAATCTTCCTACATAATATTCTCCACGTGCTGTTATGATGGTCATAAGCTAAGCTCAATGGTATTGGATACGTGTTGATTGGGCCTAGTACAAGTGGGAGATTGTTGGATATTATGCCCTAGGCCCTTGAGAAAGGCCTTGCGTTACATCATGTTCTCATTTGTTATGTAGATAACAACCTGGATTATTATATGTTTTTGCATGTTTATTATAATAATCCCCTTCCCTAGTACTTATGAAGAACTAGTATAAGTTTAATCGATGATCATATGATGATCATGTGTATATGATACAAATTAAACTTATGAGTACTTATTGGTGAACAAGTACTGGACATGACCCACCTATGAGATTTATGTCATGGTCAAATGTCATAATTAAATCTCATATAGTTATATCATTTAATATCCTTAGACCTGAGATTATCATGGTCTTCCACAGGATGAACATTATGTTTGACATAGTCAACCGCTACCCTTAACCAGGTAGTCATAAAGGCTATGATTGGAATAATCGGATTCTTGTAGAGAAGAATAATAAGTCAAGATGGAATTTTTCCCTCCTCCAGAGAGATATCTGCTTAGGCCACTCGTAGAGTGAGATTGATGAAATGTGTGGCCACGCTCAAATGAATTATGTGATCAATGTCATTTGCTCATATCAATCTACTAGGGATCGAGAAAGCATTGAACGAGATAAGTTGACGTGGACCATGATTTATGTTCAATATGATATCGCGTGACAAATGGATTATGATATGTTCTTATAGACACCCCGCCTTGGACCTCTCATGTCCCGATTGCATACACATTCTCCATCTTCCGTTTTTCTGTTAAGTTTTGTTACTTTTTGTCAACTTTCGTTACTTTCCGTTAAGTTCTTGACTTACTCCGTTAGTCTCGGGCTTGACTAAGTGACAAGGTCAACCTTGAGTCTTTGTTTACTTTGTTTTTGTTGACTTTTATGGTGTTTGTTAAGTTTTTGACTGATTTCGTTAGTTTCGGGGCTTAACTGCATAACGGGGTTAACTTTTGGGCTAAAATATGGATTTTCTTAAGGTGGGACGTGCGCGCCTCCGCCCTCCTTTGTGGGAGGTGTGCGTTTCCCATTGGGGGTGGGATGTGCGCGCTTCCCACCTCCAGAATCACAGATTTTGCTAAATTTCCCTCCTTTTCTGATTTGTAACCCCCAAGGCCATTATGCCTTGGCTTGATCCGGGGAAGAGCCATCTTTGTGACCACAAACACTTACCTAACACCTATAAATACCTCTTCATTCCATCATGGAAGGGAGGAATGATTCTTGACTTAAAAACTCTCTAAAAACTCAAAAGTCCATTTTCAAAGAGTGGTTACTATAGACAAGTTGGTTATTCCCCATTCTAGCACAAGGTACAATGCCCACTTTCTCCTTCTAAACTCTTTTACTTCTATTTATCAAAGCTCTTTATTTGTTTTTTTCATCTTTCATCTCTTCTAAATGTGTATGCAATCTCCATAATAAAGAATACAACCAAAAGGCCACTTCACTATTGAAGTTTGGTCAAGGTTACATTCCAACATTCTAAACTCCATTTTAATTTACCATTCATTTCTTAATGTAATTGTTTGATATGTAATCTTTAGCATAAAATCAATAAAATAAGTTTCTTTTTATTTCTCTTTTGTAATTCCCCTTTTCTTTACATTATAATTGTTAGCACTTTTCTCATATTAAAATAAGGACATTTAGCATTAGAACACCAATAGTAGCAAGACCCGCGTAAACGGGGCAGAGTGGGTGTTTAAGTACTTCACACTCTGTCACCTAACCCCCGAACCCTTCTCTTCCCGAATCTCTGGTTTTGTACATAAATTAGGCTATTTCTAGGTTTTTCTTATGTTCCTCTAAAAACATAGGTGGCGACTCTCACAATTAAAATCAAATAGACATCCTAGGATCCTTCCACCGCTCTAGCCAAGTAGTGGTTTTTTCCGGGGTATCTACAGTGGCGACTCTGCTGGGGACAACTTAGAGGGTTAAACTTGCGTTTCTGCTTTTGGTGTTCTTTTATTCTGTTTTCTGGGTATTCTGGTAAAAAGGGTTGGAAGCGCGCGCCTCTGGCCTTCTTGGCCTAAAGCGACCCCAATTACCAGAATCGCCCGCCTTCCTTCTTGTCCTTCCATTTCATATTTATGTGCTAACAATTACTGCAGGGGAAAGTTTTATTATTTAGGGTCAAGGCAGTCCCCTGAACCCATGAATTTGCAGGAACTGCCCAGAATCGGGCGCCTCGGCCTCTCTCACTCGGAGGCGTGCGCCTCCCACGCTCACTTCCCATCACGCGCGCTTCTGGGCAATTTTCCATAAACAGAACAGTGAACAGAATGCACAGAATGACAGTGTGTGGGCACCGGGCCTGCACAAATCAATTTTTAATTTTCTGTTTATTTTATCGGTCACACGGGTGATTCGAAAGTTGTAATTGTGTGTTTATTTGCTTTTCTTTTCTTTTGAAAAAAACATATTTTGTCACTTGGCTTGACCTCACACTACTTGCACAAATTCCTATTAATTGCTCACTATCGAGTCGCACAAGTTCATAACCCCAAACCCGTCGAGGCCCGTCCTAAAGAGTTTCAAGCTCCACCCGACATTGACTCTCTCGAAGCGGCAAACCTCAACCCGTGGCGTAGTTCATGACTACATGCCGGGGGTGACCTTAAGCCTCTCTTTAACCGAGCACAAGCCAACAAAATTCTTAGTGTAGGTTCTAACACTCCGTGACCAAGTCGGTTTTCATGTGTCGAGATTTCCCTAAACTAATGTCATTAAATCATACATGCCGTTTCCAAGAGAAACAAGTTGTTATTATGGACGAAATAAAACTCCGTCCCCAAAGTGGTTATTATGGACGAAATAAAACTCCGTTCCCGCATGTATGCTTTATTACATTAATTTAGTTTAATCCCGTCACATGTAGGTATCACAAGCGTGGTGGAATCCGATGAGTATATGGGACCGCGAGACGGTCTATATACTAGTGTGACGATTCCACTATTTTTCTAGAAACCCAAAAAGGACCACGTCCTTCCGACTTTTGTAAATAATAAAATAAAAAAAAATCTTATGTGGTTGAGTCTTTTTCTTGTTTGTGGGTAATATCATTTTACTCAAAAGGTATTTGTGGGGCCAACCTAAGATCAACCGTGTTCTTTCAATAGGTCCAATGGTTTCTAACGGCAATAACAATTGTGGATATTCTTCCGTGTCCACCGAAAAGCTATTCAACATAATGAGAACCATGGGGGAACAAATGGATAAACTCACCGAGAATGCCCGCTGCAAGGATGATTGGTGGCAAGCCCGTTTTGATCTCGAGAGGAAGATTCACACAGAAGAGGTTTCCGAACTCAAGGCCCGTTTGCAAGAGCTCACCGACAACAAAGCAAAGTTCAATGGGAGAGCATGCTCAAGTGGCCCGTCCCTCAAAAGCTACAAAAGAACCGCCAACAACCGAGTTTTCACTCCTCTCCTAGAAATGACCCGAGCCGAAGGATTTAAAACTTTGGTGGCAAGTGGAAAGATCAATCCTTTACAAGGGTACCAACCCAAGACGATCATCGCCAACCATGCCCATCACAAATATTGTGGCTATCATCAACACAGTGGCCATCTTACCGAGGAATGCTTCACTCTCCGAAACATCATCAAAGATTTGATCATCAATGGTGAATTTAGTGTGGGTGAAGAGCAACCGTTAGAGAGTGACAACATGCAAGAACTCATCAAAGAAGAGGCTTGGTTTTGAAATGGGGCTTCAACAAGAGATCATGCCACAAGGATGACGACAACAATCTCCGTTTCTCTTTCTCTACCTAGTCATAGGAATAAAAAAAAAAGAGTCAAAAGTCCTCTTAAGTGTGCATTAAAGTTTTCTCTCGTCCCATGTTAAAGTTTGAGTCGATCTTATCAAATAAAAGTCGTTCTTGTCCTCATACACTATTCCAAGTTGTTCAATTTAATTCTTGGTAAAATGATGAAAAGATGTCTAAACAAGTTTTGGAACGAAGGCCATCACTTGAACACCTAGGGGCTAAACATTGTGACGAAGGCGACAATATCAATGACAAATCCAAGATATCAAGCGCCAAAGAAAGGTGGAGCAACAACCATGGAGAAATCAAGCAAAGTTTTCAATGGGGGATTAAAAAAAAAAAAAAAAAAAAAAACTCGCTAGGTTGACTCTTCAAAACAACCTAGCCAAAAGTTAGAGCACAAAAAAAAAAAATCCCCCTCATTCAAAGAAGTTCACAACAACCAACGAAGGACGAATCAACAATTCATCACGACGAAAGAAGAATCCACAAGAACTACGGTGACCTGAGCCTCTACATTGGAGGAACGTAGGCAACCTGCGGGTCCGGTCTCATGCAAGAAAGAAGATATGTTTAGCACTAGTGCGTTATGGTGATTGGCCTTCTTCTCGAACTTGTCAAGACATCTTTGTACGAGTCATTTGCCAATGAATTAATCACCGCAAGATTGAACAACTTTCTTAGAATTGAAATCATTTCACGGTCTTTGTCGAGTGTAGGGGCTTCTTCTCTTTTAGCTACACTCCCAGTTTCTTGCAATCAAATTGGGGCTTTCTTTCTCTTCTCTCTTAATGACTTACTTGCCTTCGTGAATCATTCAATAAATAAAAATACATGTCAATACTAGGGGCTACTTCCCTAGTCAAGTCAGTGTCACTCATTATTAGTGACAGAAGGTCTCCACCGCAAAATCACATGTCTCTCATACTCAGCTAGAGTCAATGCACACTTCCTCAATTATTGAGTCAAAATGGAGATGCAAAAGAGATACCCTGTCGCGACCCCGGACCCCCGCGGGCCCCGGGACCGCGATCTGGACGTCGACTCTAACAATAAACTCTGAAATACCAAAGTTAAAAAAATTCATTTAATACCAAAAGGTGATAATCCAAAGTTTTACAAAACCAAGTTTGATAAAGACTAAATACAACTATCATAAACTTCCACAAGTTTATGCCCAACAAAATAAAATTATACAATTCTTAGTGACGTCATTGTTTGGTACAAATACCCCAAAAGGTTACACATTTACATAATGTAAACCAACCTATACAACTTTCCCCAAAAGAACGGATCCACTCTCGACGTCCTCTTTCTCGTGATCAGCGAGACTATTCCTTAGCACCTGGGGGGGGGGGGGGTTAAGGAAAAACAAGGATAAAAAGGAAAGGGGGTGAGATAAATCTCAATAAGTTACTAATGCAACTACATGACATGCCATGATGCAATATACAATAAGCAATAATAAATATCACATAGCACATAGCATTTATCACATAACAGATAGCAGCGGAAATAAACACATAACAAAGGATATAGCCAAGGTTTTCCAATCCGGAACATCCAAATAAAGGATCGCTGCGCAGCTTCAATAATCAACAAACCATCATCTTCATAATGGCATGAAAGCCGAAGAGAAAACCCCGGTACCGGAACCAATAACCATAAAAGAAGTGTCACAAGGGACGGGAGACATGCCACAAAGTCATGCTCCAAGAAGCTAAAATGCACACAAAGGAGCTAGCTCTTCTCACATCCAAGGCCAATCTGGAGGAGGGTAATAATTGGGCAAAACAATGGTCAACATCATAATGGACTTGGCTTGTGACATCATAATATTTCGCATCGCCCGAAACACACACAATGCCAGCTGGGCTTTCACGTAAAGGCTAAGTAATAAAATACTAGCACGATAAACAACAAAGGATTCCAAAGTAGGGAATCATGCCAATTAATCACCAAGAAGATGAAATGAACAAACAATGCACAATAAAGGTGCTCCAGAATCCCAATTAACAATTAATGAATTTCAAACACAACCTTGATCGCAAAGGACCCAATTCTATCACTAAAGTGTACTACAATGATCACTAGGGTCAACTAAAAGGACACCCAAGACATAGACCAAAGCACGTTCTTCAATCACACAAATTAACAAAATGCAAAGTTTCAGGGGTTCTGTGCGGCCGCCCAAAGTGGGTTGTGCGGTCGCCCAAAGTGCCTCAAAACAAGAACAAAAGCTCTCAGAAAGATGCGCGGTCGCCCATACGATTTTGGGCGGTCGCCCAATATGCCGGAATCGCCAGAAATCGGGAAGAACAACATGGGTTCTTCCATTTTCAACCCAAAACACATTTAACCAAAATCCCAACTTCCAACTCATGTACTAATGTACCAAAACCATTTATAACTAGGGTGGGGACTCCAATATACCATTCATCAACCCAAAACAAAGAATCAAACCCAACATTCCAAAATCACCATTTTTGATCAAAAACCCAAATAAATTCCAAATAAATTGCAAACTCATCCAAACTTCCAATATAACAACAAAAGCATTATATGAACATGATATGAACATTTTAGCATTAAAATGGGGGGAAAGTAACTTACTTGAATTTTCTCAAAGTTGATGGATTTCGATTCTTTTTGACTCTACGCGATCCTAGCGACGATCTAAACACGTTTCATGTTTTAAGAAATGAGAGAAGATGAGAGGAAGAAGGAGAAAATGAAGAGAGAAGAAGGATGAAGAAAACTTACCCTTTTCTACTTGGAGAGAGAGATGCTGAGAAGGGAGGGAGTAGGGTGAGGGAGATGGAGTGTGAGAATGGTGAGGGAGGTGAGGGGAGTAGGGAGGGAGTATGAAAATGTTTAAAAGATTTACACTTAGGCCCCCTCTCTCACCCTATACACACACACTACTCCGTACTAACAATTAAGACCCAACACTTCTACACTAACACAAATGACCCAAATAAAATGCTAGGCATAATTATTATAGCACATAAAATACACACATAATTATTTAAATAAATAATAATTTAAATAAATAAATAAGCAAATAATTAAATAAAAATCATTTAATTACTAATAAAATAGAGCCTAGATTTCGGGTCGTGACATTCACTCCCCCTTAAAGAAAATTCGACCCGAATTTTAACGAGACTCACCTCAAACAAACAGCCACGGAAATTTCCTCTCGATCTCATCACGGAGCTCCCACGTCGACTCCTCGATGTTATGATTCCTCCAAAGGACTCGAACCAATGAAATGCTTTTGCTCCTCAACTCTTGAACTTTAGAATCTAAGATCCGAACCGGTCGTTCCTCATAAGTCATATCGGGCTCAATATCCTCCGGTATCCTCGGCAACACGTGAGACGGATCATGAACATACTTCCGAAGCATAGAAACGTGGAAAACGTTGTGCAACCGGTCCAAAGATGGCGGCAACGCAAGACGATACGCAAGAAGTCCAACCTTTCCCAAAATCTCAAACGGGCCAATAAACCTCGGAGCCAATTTGCCTTTCTTCCCGAACCTTCGGATACCCACCTTTGGAGACACTTTCAAGAACACCAAAACACTAATCTGAAAACTAAGATCTCTCCTTCGGTTATCTGCATAGCTCTTATGTCAACTCTGGGCTGTCTTCAATCTATCCCGGATAACTTTAACCTTCTCAACCGAATCCCGAAGCAAATCAATACCCAAAACTTTCGCTTCACCGACCTCATCCCAACAAATAGGCGATCTACACTTCCTTCCATACAAGGCCTCAAACGGTGCCATCTCGATACTAGCCTGATAACTGTTGTTGTAAGAGAATTCCACTAACGGTAGGTGCGAATCCCAAGAATCGGAAAAGTCTATCGCACAAGCTCGCAACATATCCTCAAGAATCTGAATAGTCCTCTCGGATTGACCATCGGTCTGAGGATGAAAAGCCGTACTGAATCGCAAATCTGTACCCAAAGCTTCCTGAAATGCCTTCCAGAATCTAGAAGTGAACCTCGGGTCTCGATCTGACACAATGCTAACCGGAACTCCATGCAATCTAACAATCTCATCAATATAAAGGGTCGCAAGCTTCTCCATCGAATACCTGATGTCAATAGGCAAGAAATGAACACTCTTGGTCAATCTATCCACGATTACCCAAACACTGTCATACTTCCTACGAGTACGAGGCAGTCCCGTAACGAAGTCCATAGTCACATGCTCCCATTTCCACTCGGGAATCTCTAACGGCTGGAGCAATCCCGCGGGTCTCTGATGCTCGGCTTTGACCTGCTGACACGTTAAACACCTCGATACATACTCGGCTATTTCCCTCTTCATATTAATCCACCAAAATTGTTGCTTCAAGTCTTGATACATCTTCGTACTACCCGGATGAATAGTATACCTCGATTTATGGCCCTCATCAAGAACTCTCTGTTTAATTCCATCAACATCCGGAACACACAAACGACCACGGAAAGTCAAAACTCCACTCGAGCTCAATGAAAAATCCTCGAAGTTCTTTTCCTTCAATTTACCCATTATCTTCATCAACTCGGGATCTTCTTTCTGAGCTTCCTTTATCCTTTGAATTAGGGTCGGAGACACCCTAATATTCGCAAAAATAGCCCCATGTCTCGATTCACGAGGAGACCAATCTCGAACATCCTCAAGCATTTTCCATTCTCGAATCATCATCGAAGCCACATAAGACTTTCTACTAATCGCATCGGCTACCACATTCACCTTCCCCGGATGATAAGAAATCGTACAATCATAATCCTTCAACAATTCCATCCATCGGCACTGTCGGTTATTCAATTCCTTCTGAGAGAAAAGGTACTTCAAACTCTTGTGATCCGTAAAAATCTCAAACTTCGCTCCATAAAGATAGTGCTTCCACTTGTGCAACGCAAATACAATAGCCGCTAACTCCATATCATGAGTCGGGTAATTCTGTTCACTCGGGGTCAACTTCCTCGAAGCATACGCAATTACTTTCCCATTCTGCATCAACACACAACCCAAACCCTCTTTCGAAGCATCACTGTAAATCACTAGGCCATCGCTCCCATTAGGCAAAGTCAAGATCGGTGCGGTAGTCAACCTCTTCTTCAATTCCTCGAAACTCTTGTCACATTTCTTGGTCCACACAAACGGAACGTTCTTCCTGGTCAACTGAGTCATCGGAGTAGCGATCCTCGAAAATCCCTCGATAAATCTTCGGTAATAACCGGCTAAACCAAGAAAACTACGAATCTCAGTCACTGACTCGGGTCTTTTCCAATCCACTATAGCCTCAATCTTCGACGGATCCACCGAAATCCCATCTTTAGAAATCACATGACCCAGAAATGACACCTTCTCAAGCCAAAATTCGCATTTACTGAACTTCGCAAATAATTGCTCCCTCGCAAGAACGGATAAAACTGTCCTCAAGTGTTGCTCGTGCTCCTCTCGAGATTTCGAATAAACAAGAATGTCGTCGATGAAAACCACCACAAACGAATCAAGATAGGGATGGAAAATCCGGTTCATCAAATCCATAAATACGGCCGGCGCGTTAGTCAACCCAAACGGCATAACCAAGAACTCGTAATGACCGTAACGAGTGCGAAAAGCAGTCTTCGGAATATCCTCCGATCGAACTTTCAACTGATGGTACCCACTCCTCAAATCAAGCTTAGAGAAAACCACGGACCCTTGAAGCTGATCAAATAAATCATCAATATGCGGTAGAGGATACTTATTCTTCACCGTAACCTGATTCAACTTCCGGTAATTGATGCACAATCTCAACGAACCATCTTTCTTCCCCACGAACAAAACCGGTGCTCCCCACGGGGAAACACTAGGGCGGATAAACCCTCGATCAAGAAACTCTTGCAACTGAACCTTTAACTCCTTCAACTCAGCGGGAGCTAACCTATAAGGTGCTTTCGAAATCGGAGCCGTACCCGGCAAAAGATCTATACAAAACTCAATCTCACGATCGGGAGGCATCTCATACTCGGTAGAGAAAACATCGGGAAATTCCCGAACTACCCGAACACTATCAAAACTAGGGGATTCTTTCCTAGTATCAAGAACACTAGCCAAATACCCCTCACAACCACTATGCAATAATTTTCTCGCTTTCATAAAAGAAATTAAGCGAACCCTTCTACTCAGAGGACTAGCCTCAAACACAAATTTAGGCACATCGGGAATAGAAAAAGTAACAGTTTTCTTACGGCAATCAACAGACGCATGAAACTGGCTCAACCAATCCATACCCAAAATGACATCAAAGTCTTGGATAGGAAGAACTACCAAATCCGCACAAAGGACTCGACCACAAATAACCACGTCACAAGCACGAAAGACTCGATCAGAAATCAAGCATTCTCCTATAGGGGTCGACACCTCTAGCACGTACGGTAAAGACTCGAATGCAGCATTTAACATGGAAGCAAATTGCACAGAAATGTATGAATGAGATGATCCTGGATCTACTAACGCTCGTGCGCTCACATTAGACACAGAAACAATACCTCCAATAACGGATGGATCATCGGTAGCTTGTTGTTGATTCATGGCAAATACCCTTCCTTGGACCTTGGGCTTCCCGGCGGCATCCCTTTTCTGACCCTGATTAATACTAACCCCTGACCCGGATGCTTGTCCCTTGCCTCTAGTACAATCTCTTGCAAAATGCCCCATTTGACCACAATTGGTGCACCTTCCTTGCTTCTTCCAACAACGGTCTTCAGAATGACCTTCCTTTTGACAATACGAACAAAGCCTCCTAATTTGGCTCCCTTGGTTCCCGGAAGTGGTACCCGGGTTCCTTGGGATCGGTTGCCCTCGGGACTGAGATTGTCCCCCAAAGCTACCTCGGTTATCAATCCTTGGTTGTGACTTGCTCTGCGCTCCTTGCTTACTCGGGTTGGCCACCTCGGTCTTCCTCTTATGCTCCCCAATATCTTGCTCTATAAGATAGGCTCGGTCCACCGCATCTTGGAATGTCACAATCCGTTGAGCAATAAGTTGAGTACAGATGGAGGTCTTCAATCCCCGAATAAATCTCATAGCTTTTTGTTCCTCGGTCCTCACCAAATAGTCACAATATCGGGCTAATTCTATGAACTTAGCCGAGTATTGTGCTACAGACAACACACCTTGCTCTAGGTTGAGTAGCTCGATCTCCTTTCGGTTTTGATCAACAACCGGAATGAAATGCTCCTTGAATTTGCGCACAAACAACTCCCACGCATATACCGTGTGAGTATCATCCCAAGTAGCTTTAATACCTTTCCACCAATGCTCGGCGGCTCCCACAAGCTTGTAAGCCGCGAACCGGACCTTGTCCTCATCCGAACACCCAAATACATCATAAATCTTCTCCATAGACTCAATCCACAACTCAGCTTTCCGAACATCGGGTTCCCCATTGAATTCAACCGGTTTCAGTTTGAGAAATTGCTCCAAACCATAACGAGGTGGTGCTTGCTCTACCCTCGGACCTTGATCATGTATGGCCTTCATGGCCGCCTCAAACATGCCTTGAAACATGGCACGGGCTTCATCCCTTGTATCATTCTGATTCTGTGCCCCACTAGCACCTCCTCTATTTCTTCTTCCAGACATTGCGAGTAATTACCTGCATAAGACATCAACCGTTAATCACTCCGCACACTACTACCCACCTAGGTCATACTAATCCACCTAGACTTATACATAGAGCTAATGCCATAGCTCTGATACCAACTGTCGCGACCCCGGACCCCCGCGGGCCCCGGGACCGCGATCTGGACGTCGACTCTAACAATAAACTCCGAAATACCAAAGTTAAAAAAATTCATTTAATACCAAAAGGTGATAATCCAAAGTTTTACAAAACCAAGTTTGATAAAGACTAAATACAACTATCATAAACTTCCACAAGTTTATGCCCAACAAAATAAAATTATACAATTCTTAGTGACGTCATTGTTTGGTACAAATACCCCAAAAGGTTACACATTTACATAATGTAAACCAACCTATACAACTTTCCCCACCAAAAGAACGGATCCACTCTCGACGTCCTCTTTCTCGTGATCAGCGAGACTATTCCTTAGCACCTGGGGGGGGTTAAGGAAAAACAAGGATAAAAAGGAAAGGGGGTGAGATAAATCTCAATAAGTTACTAATGCAACTACATGACATGCCATGATGCAATATACAATAAGCAATAATAAATATCACATAGCACATAGCATTTATCACATAACAGATAGCAGCGGAAATAAACACATAACAAAGGATATAGCCAAGGTTTTCCAATCCGGAACATCCAAATAAAGGATCGCTGCGCAGCTTCAATAATCAACAAACCATCATCTTCATAATGGCATGAAAGCCGAAGAGAAAACCCCGGTACCGGAACCAATAACCATAAAAGAAGTGTCACAAGGGACGGGAGACATGCCACAAAGTCATGCTCCAAGAAGCTAAAATGCACACAAAGGAGCTAGCTCTTCTCACATCCAAGGCCAATCTAGAGGAGGGTAATAATTGGGCAAAACAATGGTCAACATCATAATGGACTTGGCTTGTGCCATCATAATATTTCGCATCGCCCGAAACACACACAATGCCAGCTGGGCTTTCACGTAAAGGCTAAGTAATAAAATACTAGCACGATAAACAACAAAGGATTCCAAAGTAGGGAATCATGCCAATTAATCACCAAGAAGATGAAATGAACAAACAATGCACAATAAAGGTGCTCCAGAATCCCAATTAACAATTAATGAATTTCAAACACAACCTTGATCGCAAAGGACCCAATTCTATCACTAAAGTGTACTACAATGATCACTAGGGTCAACTAAAAGGACACCCAAGACTTACACCAAAGCACGTTCTTCAATCACACAAATTAACAATATGCAAAGTTTCAGGGATTCTGTGCGGCCGCCCAAAGTGGGTTGTGCGGTCAACCAAAGTGCCTCAAAACAAGAACAAAAGCTCTCAGAAAGATGCGCGGTCGCCCATACGATTTTGGGCGGTCGCCCAATATGCCGGAATCGCCAGAAATCGGGAAGAACAACATGGGTTCTTCCATTTTCAACCCAAAACACATTTAACCAAAATCCCAACTTCCAACTCATGTACTAATGTACCAAAACCATTTATAACTAGGGTGGGGACTCCAATATACCATTCATCAACCCAAAACAAAGAATCAAACCCAACATTCCAAAATCACCATTTTTGATCAAAAACCCAAATAAATTCCAAATAAATTGCAAACTCATCCAAACTTCCAATATAACAACAAAAGCATTATATGAACATGATATGAACATTTTAGCATTAAAATGGGGGAAAAGTAACTTACTTGAATTTTCTCAAAGTTGATGGATTTCGATTCTTTTTGACTCTACGCGATCCTAGCGACGATCTAAACACGTTTCATGTTTTAAGAAATGAGAGAAGATGAGAGGAAGAAGGAGAAAATGAAGAGAGAAGAAGGATGAAGAAAACTTACCCTTTTCTACTTGGAGAGAGAGATGCTGAGAAGGGAGGGAGTAGGGTGAGGGAGATGGAGTGTGAGAATGGTGAGGGAGGTGAGGGGAGTAGGGAGGGAGTATGAAAATGTTTAAAAGATTTACACTTAGGCCCCCTCTCTCACCCTATACACACACACTACTCCGTACTAACAATTAAGACCCAACACTTCTACACTAACACAAATGACCCAAATAAAATGCTAGGCATAATTATTATAGCACATAAAATGCACACATAATTATTTAAATAAATAATAATTTAAATAAATAAATAAGCAAATAATTAAATAAAAATCATTTAATTACTAATAAAATAGAGCCTAGATTTCGGGTCGTGACATACCCGCTAGATCGAAAACCCGAAAGGGCAGTCTATGAAAAAAACAGGGTGCGTCGTAAAAAAAAAGAGAGAGTAAGAGAGAGAAGGGAAAGAGAAATGTAGATCCCCGGCTTCTAAAGAAGACAACTGCACAAGTTCTACATGAATCTTTTCAGCAAGGAAATTCCCCACCAAGTCAACTTCAGAATCGCAAAGGGCTCGACAAGATACGGCACAATCAAAGGTCATTTTAGGTTATTGGCATAAGAGAGGTTGTTCTTGCAATATCCATTTTCAGGTTCGTGTGAAAGAAGCCCGTGGTAACCAAGATCCATCCGAGAACGAGCCCATCATTGGAGGGTACGAGGTTGCACAAATAGTCCCCAAATAAGTCAATTGATTTGGGCAGCAAGTAGCAACAATAGGTAACTCAGCTTTCAAGCTTCTCCAAGTATGTGCCTCTCATGTATGTCGAAAGGCTTTCCGAGAAATGGAGTAGCTCTTTCCATGTCTTCTTATGCTTGTTCCCGCACACGAGGATGAGTCTCTTACTTTGCTCGACAAATGATGACACCCTAGGGGCTATGTGACTCAAGAACGAGAGCTTCTTCTACTTCATTTGACAGTTAATGAGCCCTAGGGGCTACGCTCAAGAAAGATGTGTGAGACTATCCTCAAAGTCTCTCAAAGGGAATTACGAAAAGCCTTCTTGTCATGTGTGCCCGTGCCTGTTCCCCCAATCAAGGATAGGCATTTTATCGTTCTACTTACAACCAATGGTGGCACTCTAGGGACTACACTCGAGTTTGAGAGGCTCCCTCAGCAAGAAGCAATTCACTTCACCTCCCAACAACGGCCCTAGAAAAGCCATATGCTGTAAGGATCCGGCCCCGTGACGAATGAAACGAAGGGTTTTTTGTTTCGAAGGGTAAAAAACCAAACACGGTTATCACGTAAAACATAACGGAGTCGCCACATTTGTTAATTATTTAACCCAACAAATGGAAAGGTTAGAGATTCTATTAGTTCGGAGGTCAGGTTACGCCTTGGGAAGAGTTTTACCCAAGTCGCCTCGGATAGGACCGAGTCTCCCTAACGTTAGTTAACAAAAGTGCATGTGTGTGTGTGTGTTTCAAAAATGGGAGAAACTGACATTTTAACAAAACTGGTTAATTATTTAATAGAAAAGGGTAATTTTGCAAACATTTTAGTCAGAAAGGGAAGAAACTGGAAAATGCACTCCCTGGC
Organism: Campanula takesimana; assembly: GCA_026119855.1. Classification (NCBI taxonomy): domain Eukaryota; kingdom Viridiplantae; phylum Streptophyta; class Magnoliopsida; order Asterales; family Campanulaceae; genus Campanula; species Campanula takesimana. The sequence continues at coordinate 20,271 of JAOWBW010000685.1, read as the reverse complement.
CAAAGTAGCCATACGGCTAGGGAGAGCATTCCAGGGGTTTTTGATAGTTTATCAGAACACTGTCCAGTTTCAGGCAAAACAGAGTGTTCTTGCTGAAACTGGACTGTGATGATCATTTTCAATTATTTTCTTCAACAAAACATGGATTTAATCATCCCTATGTCATTGATCACAAATTAGACACCAAAAACAAAGGTTTTGGGTGTGATCAAGACAATCATTGGGGAAATCTTGAGAAAGGTGATGAGCATACCCTTTGGGCCAAAATTGCCATTTGATGAGTAAAGATTGGAACTTTACCATCAAAATGGACTTTTTATGAAAGATTAACCTTGAGGGTCAACAAAAACAACATAAAGATCCAATATTTATGACCCAATCTTAGGGATTTTTGGCTAGATCAAGGTTGGGATGATAAAGATTGAGCCTTTATCCCCCAACACGATCATCATGGCCTAGTTTGCGTAATACCAACATAAAGACATGAGATTTCAACTTCATAAAGAGATCTTTGAGCTATTTAGAACAAGTAATTAAACCATGATCATTCTTAGGTTTGAACCTCTTTCACACAAAAGTGTGGAGGGCACCTTGAATCATGCTCATGGTTTAGTTCACATTATATGTATATATATAAGATATATATGCTTGAAATGGACAAGTCTTGTAGTAATATAACATATGTATGCTTGAAATGGACAAGTCTTGCAAGAATATAAATTTGCTTGACAGGACAAGTCTTACAAGAATGTAAACAAGAACAAGTAATGTGATTAACAAAGTGTAGATACCCCGGGGAACCACGGCTTGGCTAGAGCGGTGAATTACCTAGGATGTCTAATTGATTTTAAGAGTCGCCACCCAGGTTTTAGAGGAACGCGAGAAAACCTAAGAAAATAGCATTTTTTATTGATTACAAAACCAAAGATTCTTGAGATGAGGGGTTCGGGGGTTAGGTGACGGAGTGGGAAGTACTTAAACACCCACTCCGCCCCACTTACGCGGGTCTTGCTACTTTTGGTGTTCTAATACTAAAAAGAAAAGTCCTTCAATTATTAATGTAAGAAGTGCTAACAATTACAATGGAAAGAAAGGGGAAAATTAAAAGGAAATAAAAGAGAAATGTTTTTATTTATTAATTTATGCTAAAAGATTACATGTAACAATTATGCCAAACAATTACATGAAGAAGTGAAATGAAAATTAAAGTGGAATTTCGAATGTTGGGATGTAACCTTGGCCAAACTTCAATAGTGAAGTGGCCTTTTGGTTGTATCCCTTTTATGGAGATTTCATACACATTAAAGATGAAGAGTGTAATAAAAAGATTTTAACAAGGAGAGAAAATAAAGATGAGATTAAAATTTTATAAGAGAATGAACATTGTACCTTGTGCTTGAATGGGGAAGAACCAAATTGTCTATAGTGACCACTCTTTGAAAATGGATTTTATGTGTTTTAAAGTGTTTTTGATTCAAGAATTCTTCCTCCCTTTCCATGGTGTAATAAAGAGGTATTTATAGGTGTTAAGGAAGTGTTTTTGGTCACAAAGATGGCCCTTCCCCAGATCAAGCCAAGGCATAATGGCCTTGTGGGTTACAAATCAGAAAAGGAGGGAAATTTGGCCAAATCTAAGATTCTGGAAGCGGGAAGCGCACGCTTCCCACCCCCCTATGGGAGGATCACGCCTCCCACAAAGGAGGGCAAAGGCGTACGCATTTCAGCTTCAGAAAGTTCATATTTTAGCCAAAATGTTAACCCCGTTATGCAGTTAAGCCCCAAAACTAACGGAATCAGTCCAAAAACTTAACGAACATCACGAAAGTCAACGAAAATAAATGAAACTAATACTCAAGGTTGACTTTGCCACTTAGTCAAATCCAAGAATAACGAAGTAAGTCAGGAACTTAATGGAAAATAACGAAAGTTAACGAATAGTAACAAAACTTAACAGAAAAGAGGAAGACAAAGAATGTGTATGCAATAGGGACATGAGAGGTCCAAGGCAGGGTGTCTACAGAGCCCCTCGGTGACGTGGATTGCGAAGCAAAACGTGTCGATGAAAGAAAGACAACCACCGAGGACATCGACAAGAGAAAACAAAGACTCAATAAAACATGAATTTGAAATTTGCGAAGGATAGGGGTGCGCTCCATGTGTGAGCGGCTTTATTGATATAGAAAGGGTATGGCGGGATCCGTTTGCTGAAGTGGGATCCGTTTGCTGAAGCGGGATCCGTTTCCTGAAGGCGGGATCCGTTTGCTGGTGCGGGATCCGTTTGCTAAGGCGAGATCCGTTTGCTAAGGCGGGATCCGTTTGTTGATACGGGACCCGTTTGCTGATGCGGGACCCGTTTGCTGATGCGGGATCCGTTTGCTAAGGCGGGATCCGTTTGCTGATGCGGGATCCGTTTACTGATGGAGGGATCCGAGGCTCCGTCTGCCTATATGTGATATTGTTGTGTTGCTTGATGGAGAGGTGGTGATTTTGCGGCTCACCGTGGACCGAGTTGTTGTCATTGAACTGTAATTGTTTGACTCTGTGGGATGCAGACGTAGTTGACAGCGGATCACTTTCTGCTGGGGATGAAGTGCCTTGAGTTGTAGATGTTGTTGACCTTATGGTGGTACCTGTTAAGTGTGTTCTTTGCAGGTATATGTGCTTGTGACATGTATGGGATGTGAAATGGCAGTTATGAGGAAAATTGTGCTTGTGGTGTGATGTGATTTGAAAGCAGTTTGTATGAGAGAGAAGTAAAGTAATTCTGTGTGTGAAGTGATTTTTGAAAGTGGAGATTGCTTGAGATGAATGATGTTCATACCTTCACTTACCATTGCCGCTTGATTGGGGATGGATTGCTGAAGGATGTTGATGCTTTTGATGAAGAATGTCCATGCTTTGGATGGAGAATGATGATGTTGATGGTGATGAATTGTTCTTGCCTTTGAAGGAGTGTCGGTGAGATGGTATTCTGGATGGTGGGTTGGTCGTGCCAATAGGCTGCTTACGTATCCCTTGAAGAGAATCAGACCAGCGTAGTTCAAGGATAGTGGAGGACGCTGGGGAAGAATGCTAGGAGCAAGGCAAAATAAAGCACAAACGTTTGCACATAGAAAAAGAAAAAGAAAAAGAAAAATCCTTTTGTCGTTTTTTTTTTTTTTTTTAGTTCATGGGTGAACCATTTTGACCATTGTGTGTTTGTAAAGCCAACCCCAGATCAAGTCATGTTCGATCGAAGTCCGGATTGCCTCGCTTGAATGTTGTCGCCGTGGTGTCCAACGAAAATTGATGTCTAGCCCCAAGAGATTTGTCATTTATAGGGCTTCAAAAGGACTATTGATGCCGAGATGCCAAGGGGTTGCTGACTGTAAAGCCCCTCGAATGCTGAACTTTGAATGGCTTATGAAGCCCCAAGATGAATCAACTCTTTGCCCATTCAAATAAACTGTCTTTTGTTGTCGACGTGGGCAAGCCCAAGAGAAGATCATTGATACCAAGGTTTGAGAGACTGCTAAGCCCCAAATGTCATGGGCTTATCAAGTTTGTAGATGGCGGGATGTGGAGACCTTTCGGTGTGAAGCCTCAAATTTTCTTGGAATCGTCTTAGCATTATGTTGGGAGTGGATGGCGCTATTGGGAACAACTCTTGAAGGCGATCTCCTTCTTTCTCTTGTTTGGAGATGGATGGCCCTTTTTTGTGGTTGATACTCAAATGGCGGAAGGTCCATGTTGAAAATGTAGTACGGTCTTCGGGAGACGTCTCGTGGGAGATGGTGATGTTGTTGCAAATGATAAGGTCTTGGTGTGATAAAGTCTCGAACAGTATGTTTGCTCGAGTCTTCTTGAGTTGAACCGACGGCGGATCTTCGGATGCAGCCTGTGCTTTTGATCTTGGAGAAGGGGGTGTTGTATTGCAGAAACATTGGGATTGGCCGTAACTCTGCTTATAGAGTTAACATATTGGCATTGCCCACTATAACTCTGCCGGGTGAGTCTAGCATGTTGAATCTTTTTCCTTTTCTCTAAGACTTCCTTCCGAATCTCGCTGTGAGTTTTATCAAGAATCATCAAATTCATTCATATCCTCGGAGCCTTCATTTAAAACCAAGAGGCCTTTTGACTGGAAGTGTTGAGGGACCATTGAAGTTTGATCCCTTTCATGGAGCCATAAGACTACTCCCAAATTGCATTGCTCGGGTACCACTGCCCAAAAGCTTGTTAATTACGAAGCCCCAATATTGCCCTTTGCTTGTATCACTGTAATGCCGTAGCCCAAAAGATTGTAGATTGCGAAGCCCCTTGAAACCTTTCGATATAGAGCTTCAAATGTTGCTGGGGACATTGAAGTGAATTGCTTCTTGCCGAGGGAGCCTTTAAGACTTGACCGTAGCCCCTAGAGTGCCATCCGAGTACGGGCACACATAACAAGAGGGCTTTTTTACATCCCTTTTGAGATACTTTGAGGATAGTCTCACACATCTTTCTCGAGCATAGCCCCTAGGGCTTATTGATTGTCAAATGAAGCAAAAGAAGCCCTTGTTCTTGTGTCACATAGCCCCTAAGGCGTCACCATTTGTTGAGCAAAGCAAGAGTGACTCATCCTCATACGAGGGAACAAATATGAGGGGACATGGCAAGAGCTACTCCATTTATTGGGAGCCTTTCGGCGTACTTTAGAAGCACATACTTGAAGAAGCTTTGAAAACTGAGACACATGTTATTGCTATTTGCTGCCTAAGCCAATTGACTAGATAGGGATTATTTGTGCAACCTCGTGCCCTTTTATGATGGGCTCATTCTCGGATGGGTCTTGGTTACCACGGGCCTTCTTTTCATGAACCCAAAAATGCACACTGCTGGGAAATGATGCCAATAACCCAAGACAACCTTTGATGGTGCCATATCTTGTCAAGCCTTTTGCAATCCCAAAGTTGACTCGGTGGGGAATTGATTTGTTGAGGAGATCCAATGTAGAACTCGTGTAGTTGTCTTCTTTAGAAGCCGGGGATATCCATTTCTCTTTCCCTTCTCTCTCTCACTCTCTCATTTTTTTATGACGCACCCTGTTTTTTGCCTAGACCGCCCTTTCGGGTTTTCAATCTAGCGGGCATCTCTTTTGCGTTTTTTTTTTTTTTTTGACTCGATTAATGAGGAAGTGTGCATTGACTCTAGCGGAGGATGAGAGACATGTGATTTTGCGGTGGAGACCTTTTGTCACTAATGATGAGTGACATTGATTCGACTAGGGAAGTGTCCCTAGTATTGACTTCATGTATGTATATTTTTTGAATGACTCACGAAGGCAAGTAAGTCATTAAGAGAGAAGAGAAGGAAAGCCCCAATTTGATTGCAAGAAACTGGGAGTATCGCTGAAAGATAAGAAGCCCCTAGACTCGACAAGGAACGGAAAGTGATTCCAAATCTAGGAAAGTTGTTCAATCTTGAGGTGATTAATTCATTGGCAAATGAATCGTACAAAGATGTCATGACAAGTTCGAGAGGAAGGCCGATAACCATAACCCGCTAGGGCTAAACATATCTTCTTTCTTGCACGAGACCGGACCCGAAGGTTGCCTACGTTCCTCCAGTGTAGAGGCTCAGGTCACCGTAGTTCTTATGGATGCTCCATTCGTCGAGGTGGTTGTTGCTTCGTCCTTCATCGGTGGAATGATGTTGATCTTGTACTTCTTTGATTGAGGGGGATTATATATATATATATTTTTTTTTTTGCTCTAACTTTTGCCTAGGTTGATTTGAGGATTTCAACCTAGCGAGCTCTTTTTTTTTTTTTTTTTTTTTTAATATCCCCTTTTGAAAACTTTGCTTCATGATTGTTGCTCCACCTTTCTTTTTCTTGATTTCATCGTTGTTGATGTCTTCGTTGTTGATATTTAGCCCCTAGGCGTTCAGGCGATGGCCTTCATTCCAAAACGTGTTTAGACATCTTTTCATCATTTTGCCAAGAATTAAATTGAACAACTTGGAAGAGTGTATGAGGATGAGAGAAAACATTAATGCACACTTAAGAGGACTTTTGACTCCCTTTTTTTTTTTTTTATTCCTACTACTAGGTAGAGAAAGAGAAACGGAGATTGCTGTCGTAGTCCCCATTGTCGTTGTAGTCTTCATTGTCATTGTAGTCTTCCATGTCACTACATTCGTCCATGTTGTTGCTTGGGAACCCTTTGTCGTTGAAGCTTGTGTCATAGGAGGACTCGGCCATTTCTCGGAGCAAATTGTCAATTCTAACCCCCGCATCATACATGCTTGAAAAATCGGAGTGAAAAGCCCCACTAAGATGAGTGCGGTAGTCCATTTTTAAACATTTCAAGAAGATGTCCATTTGTTCCTTCTTTGAGGGCCTATCAATCATCTCGGCTAGCTTGTCATTCCAACGGCGATAGAAGTCCCCAAATGATTCATCACCCATTTGCACGGTGCTTTCCAATTCCTTCTTGGTGGGGCGGAACATGGAGTTGCCTTGATATTGTGACTTGAAGGCAAGCATAGCGGCATCCCAATTGAGGCGAGTGGAAACTGGAAGACCCATATACCAATCTTTTGCGACCCCATCGAGAGTAAGCGGGAAGCATTGTGCCATTATTTGAGGAGACACTTTCTTTGGTAGCATGGCCCAAATGTACGAGTTGACATGAGCGTCGGGGCAAGAGTTTCCGTTGAACTTGCCAATATCGGGCATCTTGAACTTTTCGGGAAGAGCCTCTATTCTGTTCATGAGGAGAGAAGCTTGATGAAGATGGGTGCTTGGTCCCTTGTGCAAATTTAGCCCGCTAAGCCTTTGGTCAATGTAGGACATGAGAGTGTTGACCAAAAGTATCAATGCTTTGGACCTTTCTTTCATTCGTGAGCCCTTTCAATTGGTTCTTGAGTTGAGCAACTACTTTCTTGTGGGCCGTTTTCACATGCTCGTAACGGGCTCGCCATAAATCATCCTTGCGGCGGACATTCTCGGCTAGTGTATCAACTTGCCCTTTCAATGCTTCCACCATGCGGAATACCCTTCGTTGGACACGGGAATACCGCTGTCGTTACAGTTTGAAGCCATTGGACCTATGGAGAGAACACGGTCGATCTTAGGATGGCCCTACAAACACCTTTTGGATAAAATTATTTCACCCACAAACAAAAGTAAAGACTCAAACCTCATAAAGAAGCTCTTTTTTTAATTTATTTACAACAGTCGGAAGGACGTGGTCCTTTTTGGGGTTTCTAGAAAAATAGTGGAATCGTCACACTAGTATATAGACCTTCTCGCGGTCCCATATACTCATCGGATTCCACCACGCTTGTGAATCCTACATGTGTCAGGATTAAACTAAATTAATGTAGTAAAGCATACATGCGGGGACGGATTTTTTATTAGCGTCCATTATGACCACTTAGGGACGGATTTTAATTTCGTCCATAACAACGAGTGGCATGTATGATTTGAAGACATTAGTTTAGGGAAATCTCGGCACATGGAAACTGACTTGAGTCACGGAGTGTTAGACCCTAACTAGAGTTGTGTGGTTAGTGCTTGGCTAAAGAGAGGCTTAAAGGTCACCCCCGGCATGTAGTCTCGAACTACACCACGGGCTGAGGTTGACCGCTTCGAAAGAGTCAAGGTCGGGTGGAGCTTGAAACTTCCTAGGAAGGGCCTCGACGGGTTTGGGATTGGACTTCTGCGACTCGATAGTGAGCAGTTGATAAGAATTGTGCGCGTAGTGTGAGGTCTAACAAGTGACAAAATATATTTTTTCAAGGGAAATAAAAAAAAACAAATAAGAACGTAATTTACAACTTTCGAATCACCCGTGTGACCGATAAAAATGAATAAACAAAAGTAAAAGGGGGTGTATGCAGGCCCGGTGCCCACACACTGTCAAAACTGCCCATTCTGTTCACTGTTCTGTTTATTGTTCTGTTCTGGAAAATGGTCCAGAAGCGCGCGACTTAGGGCAGTTACGTGGGAAGCGCGCGCATTGCGCCATGAATGTGGGAGGCGCGCGCATCTGTGGTACCTGTCAGAATGGTCAGAAGAAACCGCGGACTCAGGGGATTGCCCTGGTCCCAAATTATGTAACTTTCCCCTGCAGAAACTTGTTAGCATAGAAATATGAAATTTGAAGGACAAGATGGAAAGTGGGCGATTCTGGTAATAAGGGTCGGACGCGCGCGCTTTAGGCCAAGAAGTCCGGAGGCGCGCGCTTCCTACCCTTTTTACCAGAATGCCTAGAAAACATATATAAGAACACTAAAAGCAGAAAATGCAAGTTTAACCCTCTATAGTCCCAGCAGAGTTGTCACTGTAGATACCCCGGGGAACCACGGCTTGGCTAGAGCGGTGAATTACCTAGGATGTCTAATTGATTTTAAGAGTCGCCACCCACGTTTTAGAGGAACGCGAGAAAACCTAAGAAAATAGCCTTTTTTTATTGATTACGAAACCAAAGATTCTTGAGATGAGGGGTTCGGGGGTTAGGTGACGGAATGGGAAGTACTTAAACACCCACAAGGCCCCGCTTACGCGGGTCTTGCTACTTTTGGTGTTCTAATACTAAAAAGAAAAGTCCTTCAATTATTAATGTAAGAAATGCTAACAATTACAATGGAAAGAAAGGGGAAAATTAAAAGGAAATAAAAGAGAATTGTTTTATTTATTAATTTATGCTAAAAGATTACATGTAACAATTATGCCAAACAATTACATGAAGAAATGAAATGAAAATTAAAGTGGAATTTGGAATGTTGGGATGTAACCTTAGCCAAACTTCAATAGTGAAGTGGCATTTTGGTTGTATCCCTTTTATGGAGATTGCATACACATTAAAGATGAAGAGTGTAATAAAAAGATTTTAACAAGGAGAGAAAATAAAGATGAGATCAAAATTTTATAAGAGAATGAACATTGTACCTTGTCCTTGAATGGGGAAGAACCAAATTGTCTATAGTGACCACTCTTTGAAAATGGATTTTATGTGTTTTAAAGTGTTTTTGATTCAAGAATTCTTCCTCCCTTTCCATGGTGGAATGAAGTGGTATTTATAGGTGTTAAGGAAGTGTTTTTGGTCACAAAGATGGCCCTTCCCCGGATCAAGCCAATGCATAATGGCCTTGGGGGTTACAAATCAGAAAAGGAGGGAAATTTGGCCAAATCTGAGATTCTGGAAGCGGGAAGCGCGCGCTTCCCACCCCCCTATGGGAGGAGCACGCCTCCCACAAAGGAGGGAAAAGGCGTGCGCATCCCAGCTTCAGAAAATTCATATTTTAGCCCAAATGTTAACCCCGTTATGCAGTTAACCCCCAAAACTAACGTAATTAGTCCAAAAACTTAACGAACATCACGAAAGTCAACGAAAATAAATGAAACAAAGACTCAAGGTTGACTTTGCCACTTAGTCAAATCCAATACTAACGGAGTAAGTCAGGAACTTAATGGAAAGTAACGAAAATTAACGAAAAGTAACAAAACTTAACAGAAAAGAGGAAGATAAAGAATGTGTATGCAATCGGGACATGAGAGGTCCAAGGCGGGGTGTCTATACAAAGAAAAATAGAGTTGAGATAAAGAGAAGATGGGGGAAGGGGACCTCACCTATGATGGTTCTAGTCTATCTTCCTTTCCTTCACTCAATTATAAGGGTGATTTCTCTCTCAGACACGATTTCTGCAGAGTTTCCCCTCTCTAAACAATATTCTTCCCCCCTGAAATGATCAGCATGGGGTTCAATTTATAGGGAATGAGGGTGCCCAACATAGCCGTATGGCTCAACCCCTCAAGTACACAAACCATCCGTACGACTCGACTTGGCGAGCTTCTGGATTTTTCTAAGTTTAATTCCAGTTCAGTCCTGGAATATTAGGTTTATCCTAGTGAGGTCCTGGACCATTGGTTTATCCTTAAATGGTACCAAGAATTTCTCTAAAGTAGGTTAAATTCAGATTGGGGTACTTACAGAGCCCCTCGGCAACGTCACTTTTGAAGAAAGCGGGGTTATCGACAAAATAATAATCCCAATCTGATGGGAGGACGGCTTGGCCGATTTGTTCTATGGCTGGACCTAGAGGTATAGGATTCCTACGTATCCTTATACGAGGGAATCAAGCCTAACGTAGTTCGGGTGAGAGATTTTAAGGCTACTCAAACCTGTGGGCCTTAGGTGGATATTCATTCATCCCTTCCTAAACATGCATGGCTCAAAGGCCAGACTTGGTTCAACTTGGCTCTATTCGGAGAGGGTTGACTAAGGAGGCTGGCATGGCTCAGAGGCTGGGCTCGATCGACTAGGCTCTATCAGGAGAGGGTCGACTCGAGGGTGACTGGTCTTACATCCGACTAAGGACTGCCGGGACAAATTGGTCAATTTGGTCAACTTTTCTCATGGCGGAGGGTCGAGTCAACTACACAAACTGGTCAACTTATCTCATGGCGGATGGTCGACTACAACATTTAAAATTTTAATAGAAACCCAAAGCCATAGATCCGTTCATATGATTATATCAAATACATACAATATGAATACTAGAATACTAACCCTTGATGACTTTGATTTCTAGCCTTTGATCTTGGTGGAGATTTAAAAACTTGATCACCAACACAAAGCTTAAACACGAACTTTAAAGATGATGTGATTCACCCTCTAGCGGTATCCACACCACGAACGAATATCAAGGAGCTTCTAGGTAACTTATGTCTAAACCCGCAAGAAAACGGATTAAGGAAGTTTCCTCCCGAAACCGACTGGTCCGGCCGGGTATGGCAAGTGGTCCGACCGAACCATGCCAGGTCCGCCCGGGTCCTTCCACTGGTCCGCCCAGACCTCCTCTGTTTCCAGTTTTCTTCTTCTAATTCTTTAAATCCCTCAATGGTCCTTCGATCCAATATTCCAATATAGTCCCTTTTGGATTCGTTCTATTGTGTGTGACCCTCTAGGATTATACTAAGTTGGCAATGGGTTCAAACATGAAACCATAAGATATGATTAGGTTCTAGCAAACCGTCATACCTACCCAAATAGTATAACTAGATACAAGTTCGCATTCCTTTATAATATGTCACAATCCTTTTGTCCACGATGTCATTGAACACAAGTCATGGTTAACGAGTCAACTTGTCTTTGTTCAATACTTTCTCGATTCCAAATATGTTGATAATCCAAACGACATTGATCCAATCAATTCATTTGAGTCCGGCCGAACATTTTCATCAACATCATTCCTACGAGAGGCCCAAGCTTGACATCTCTCCGTAGAGGGACAAATCCATTTAGCTTATTATTCTTCCCAACGTGAATCCGATTATGCCAATTATACCCTTTATAACTACCGGGTTAAGGTAGCGTTTGAATATGTCAAACATAATGTTCATCAAGTGGAAGACTATAATAACTTCATGTCTAAGGATTCTAATGACATTACTAATATGAGATATATGTATGACATTGACCATGACATAAATCTCATAGAGCGGGTCATGTCCAGTACTAAACAAGTACCCATAAATCTAACACGATCATCCCATGATCATTTAGCCTTTATACTAATACCAAACAAGTAATAGGGACGGGGATTATTATAAGTAAACATGAACAACAATAATAATCAAAACATCTCTTTATTAATATGAAATAAGTGATAACAATTACAACGTTTATTAAACGTGCCTAGGGTACCAACACCAACATTCTCTAACCTGGCCACTCTCGGGGGACAAAGGTTTTATTAACCTAATCATGACTATACTGGTCTTACGCCCTACCAAGGGCTACCGGGGCAATAACATCTTAACTTTCATCCTGGACTTACGAGGTATGGCCGGGACTTTCACGATTTCACTTTCTACCCTGGACTTACGAAGTACGGCCGGGTCAACAAAAATCCAATGGTCTTACGTCACGCCGGACGGCCAAAGGACCAATCTCACAGAACCTAATGGTCTTACGTCACGCTGGACGGCCAAAGGACATATCTAACCTAATGGACTTACGTCATGCCAGACGGCCAAAGGATGAATCTCACAAAACCTAATGGTCTTACGTCACACCGAACCGCCAAAGGACATAATCTCACTAAACCTAATGGTCTTACGTCACGCCGGATGGCCAAAAGACATAATCTCACAGAACCTAATGGTCTTACATCACACCGGACGTCCAAAGGACATATCTAACCTAATGGACTTATGTCATTCCGGACTGCCAAAGGACGAATCTCACAAAACCTAATGGTCTTACGTCACACCGGACCGCCAAAGGACATAATCTCACTAAACCTAATAGTCTTACGTCATGCCGGACGGCCAAAGGATATAATCTCATAGAACCTAATGGTCTTACATCACGCCGAACGGCCAAAGGACATATCTAACCTAATGGACTTATGTCATTCTGGACTGCCAAAGGACGAATCTCACAGAACCTAATGGTCTTACGTCACGCCGGACGGCCAAAGGACATATCTAACCTAATGGACTTATGTCATTCCGGACTGCCAAAGGACGAATCTCACAAAACCTAATGGTCTTACGCCATACCAGACGGCCAAAGGACATAATCTCACTAAACCTAATGGTCTAACGTTACGCCGGACGGCGAAAGGACATAGTCTCACAGAATCTAATGGCCTTACGTCACGCCGAACGGCCAAAATACATAATCTCACAGAACCTAATGGTCTTACGTCACACCGGACGGCCAATGGACATATCTCACAAAACCTAATGGACTTACGTCATAACGGACTGCCAAAGGACGAATCTCACAGAACCTAATGGGCTTACGTCACACCGGACCGCCAAAGGACGAATCTCACAAAACCTAATGGTCTTACGTCACACCGGACCGCCAAAGGACATAATCTCACTAAACCTAATAGTCTTACGTCATGCCGGACGGCCAAAGGATATAATATCATAGTACCTAATGGTCTTACATCACGCCGAACGGCCAAAGGACATATCTAACCTAATGGACTTATGTCATTCCGGACTGCCAAAGGACGAATCTCACAGAACCTAATGGTCTTACGTCACGCCGGACGGCCAAAGGACATATCTAACCTAATGGACTTATGTCATTCCGGACTGCCAAAGGACGAATCCCACAAAACCTAATGGTCTTACGTCATACCAGACGGCCAAAGGACATAATCTCACTAAACCTAATGGTCTTACGTTACGCCGGACGGCCAAAGGACATAATCTCACAGAACCTAATGGCCTTACGTCACGCCGAACGGCCAAAATACATAATCTCACAGAACCTAATGGTCTTACATCACGCCGGACGGCCAAAGGACATATCTCACAAAACCTAATGGACTTACATCATAACGGACTACCAAAGGACGAATCTCATAGAGCCTAATGGGCTTACGTCACACCGGACCGCCAACGGATGAATCTCACAAAACCTAATGGACTTATGTCACACCGGACCGCCAAAGGATGAATCTCACAAAACCTGATGGGCTTACGTCATTCCGGACTGCCAAAGGGCATAATCTCACTAAACCTAATAGTCTTACGTCATGCCGGACGGCCAAAGGACATAATCTCACAGAACCTAATGGTCTTACGTCACGCCGGACGGCCAAAGTACATATCTCATAAAACCTAATAGACTTACATCATAACGGACTGCCAAAGGACGAATCTCACAGAGCCTAATGGGCTTACGTCACACCGGACCGCCAAAGGACGAATCTCACAAAACCTAATAGACTTATATCACACCGGACCGCCAAAGGACGAATCTCACAAAACCTGATGGGCTTACGTCATTCCGGACTGCCAAAGGGCGAATTTCACGAAACCTAATGGGCTTATGTCACACCGGACCGCCAAAGGACAATTTTTCACATTTTTAACTGGACTTACGAAGATCGGCCGTGTAAACGCAATTCTAACATGGACTTACAAAGTACGACCGGGTAAACGCAATTCTAACCTGGACTTACGAAGTACGGCCAGGGAAACGCAATTCTAACCTGCACTTACCTATTATGGCCGGGTTAACGCTACTTCTAACATTCTTATTGGACTTACGAAGTACGGCCATGTTAATTTCACAAAGCTGGTCTTACGTCCATCTAGGGACTGCCATCACAAACATTGTTTCACAAAACACTCCCTCAAATGCCCAATGAAATTTGAAAGGGAAAACATATCTCTTCACAAACACTCCCTGAAATGCCCGATGCAATTTGAAAGGGAAAAAACATATCAAAACACAAAACACTGTCTCAAATGCCCGATGCAATTTGAAAGGGAAAAACATATCTTAACACAAAACACTCCCTCAAATGCCGATGCAATTTGAAAGGGAAAAACATATCTTAACACAAAACACTCCCTCAAATGCCCGATGCAATTTGAAAGGGAAAACACATATTTTCACAAAACACACCCTCAAGTGCCCGACGCGACTTGAAAGGGGAAAAACACACATTTTCACAAAACACACCCTCAAGTGCCCGGCGCGACCTGAAAGGGGAAAAACACATATTTTCACAAAACACACCATCAAGTGCCCGATGCAATTTGAAAGGGAAAAACATATCTCTTCACAAACACTCCCTCAAATTCCCGATGCAATTTGAAATGGAAAAAACATATCAAAACATAAAACACTCCCTCAAATGCCCGATGCAATTTGAGAGGGAAAAACATATCTTAACACAAAACACTCCCTCAATTGCCTGATGCAATTTGAAAGGGAAAAACATATATTTTCACAAAACACACCCTCAAGTGCCCGGCGCGACTTGAAAGGGGGGACAAAACATTCATTTTTCAAAAGTATGGTGCTAAAAGGGAAAATTTTAAAAGTGCTCATTGCTCAAGGCAAATCTTTTAACGAAGCATGCCAGTCAAATTTTTATATTAACTTAACCGCGGGGGTTTTTACGCATAAAGTCCTTTAGAGCTTTGTCCATTTCTTAGGAGCGATCGGGAGTGGAGAACCCTTTTGTCATCCATGTTGGGGTAGCCCCATGTCCTTATAATCATCAATATTGGGGTATCCCCATGTCCTTGTTGGCGTCGGTGGTGGCATAGCCCCATGTTTTCGGCCGGCGTAGCCTAATGTCATCGTTTGACGGTTAGGAACCCATCCCTTTTTCATGACGCACCCTTTCTTTTGCCTAGGCCGCCCTTACGGGTTTTTAACCTAGCGGCTACTTTTTTGCGTCTTTCATGGCACACTTTAATTTTTTCCTAGGCCGCCCTTGCGGGTTTTCAACCTAGCGGGCTACTTTTTTGGTGCCTTTCTTTCTATTTTTCTCTTTCTTTTATGAGTGATCCAACCGACTCGACGGGACGGGGACTTAATATGTCCTTTTGGGGGAAACATGCAAGGGCCTTTATTTAGGCCGGAGAGAGTCCCTTTATATTGGTGAACAATGTATCACGAAACGGGAGGAAGCCCTTGCTTGACAGAATACAAGTGTTTAGCTCTTTCCTAAGATGTAGAGAAGAAGACTTGTCGAGACATTTGAAATCAGCCTTAGTCAATATCATCAAAATGATTGCTTGAATGGACCATGTTCATTATTAGGTCAGGGTTATAACAAGAAATTAGCCTTGACATGTATAAATGCTGTGATCAATTGAGATTAAGATTCGATCAATGGCAAGATCAAAATGTGTTTAGGAGAGATTGGTCATTATCTGGGAAATTGGTCATTGATGGCACCAAGGGAAGAGAACCTGGTCATTTTGGGAGGACCGAGGTTTGATGGATTCATTTCATGCTATGACCGGACCCGAAGGTTGCCTACGTTCCCCTCAGTTTGAGGAGCTCAGGTCGCCGTAGTTCGGTCTTGAGGTCGTCTTTTGCTGAAGTTGGCTTTCTTTTGATGTCGTCTTGGAGGACGTTGTTGCTCGCTTCCGCTTTGCGGTGAACTCCTTGGGATAGACCTCTTGGGATGAACCTTCTTTGGTGTGAACTCCTCTTGAGGAAAACTTTCTTTTTGCCATTTTCTTTCCTTTTTTCCACACATTCATTTCCTTTCTCTCTTATCCTTTTTTTTTTGACACACATATTAACACCACCTTGCTATCTTGGGCATTGGCTCTCTTGCAGCCCCTTATCAAGTCTAGCTTCGATTTCGAAGATATGGGAAGCCCTTTGCTTGGTTGTACACGTGTGATCACGGTTAAATCTTGGCGGTTGAGCAACAACGTCCTCACCTTTTCACTGTCTCGGGATGCCTTCGATGTGCATCAGGAGTTTGTTTCAGAAAGGTGTATTGGGTTGTGTATCGAGGAAGTGTATGAGGGAAGATTTGCCATTAATGGTTTCTTCATGGCCAATTAATCACAATATTTATTCACATCAAGATTAATTGTTTGCCTTTATCATTTTTCATTCGTGTTAGGTCCGTTCGTCCTTATTGAGTCGTCATTGACTAGTATGTTTAGAAGTTAATTCATCATTTTAGGGACTTAGTAATCAATTGATCATAACAAGCAAGGCAATTTCAAGAGTAAATGTGCATTGCAAATAATGTCTCAAGTCTAGAGAGAAGAGAATGAATATAACTCTTTTATTGAGATAACTTTATACACACATGTCCAAGTGCGGACCTTTGCAAAAATAAAAAGACACAGTCCGGGACGGACTTTGATGAAAGTCTAGATCCTACGAGGCTGGAAGACTCATCATTTTTTTATTTTTATTTTTAGGGATGGGCTCCTATAAAGTGCGATGGTCCGTTTTCTTCCTCAATTGTTGGAGGGGTTGTCGGCGGCACATTCCATGTCTTCCACGGGGAACTCAGTTTCTGTGTCATCGGGAAAGACATCGCGAGGTCTCCACTTGTCTTGGCATTACAATCACCGGACTCATCTTTGGCCATCTTCTTTTGGTGGCTCTCTTTCAAGGGGCATAACCTCGCGCATTGCATTCGGCGAGGGTACGGATCTCCATTTGATGTAGCCGCCTTTGGGCCTCCGAGGCATGGGCCTCTTCTCGTGGACGGTATCCCAATCCTGCTCTCAGACGCCATTTCATATGTGGGCTCCTTGGTTGATGTTTTTGGTGGACAAGACCGCAAAGGATTTTTGCATTTTAAACCTCGAGGTGAAATTATAACCATGATTTGAGAGGAACGCCTCATTAGCGGATTAGCCTTTTGGAAAAGAGTTGACCTCTTATTTTAAGACAACTTGATTTCCAATTTTTTGAATGAGGATTGACACACGCATTTTTATATTTGAGTAAAAGACTCACAGATTTCCCTTTTTTTTTCTTTTTTTTTTCATAAGGATTGACACACACATTTCATTTGAGTAACAGACTCACACATTCAAATGGGTTTAACGAAGAGACGAACATGAATTAAGTTGGCCTAATTCAAACGGGCTTCTGGGAAGAGGTGAGTGATTGACTCACTTTCCAAACGGACTTCCTAGGGTGACGGATAGCGGCCCTAAGGGACCTAACGTAAAGTTTACGGGGACAAGGAGCCTCCTTGGCTTGTCAGAATATAGTCAGGATAACATGGGACAAAACCTTACTGGCTTGGGACCAGATGGTACTCACACTAGTTCGAGCCATCAAGCTGATCAGAGCAACTGAGATGGTCATCACATGGAGGTGCAAACTGAGAAGGACAATGCTTGACCTGTTGGTAGTGGTTCCCTAGGCACGTTTAATAAACGTTGTAATTGTTATCATTTATTTCATATCAATAAAGAGATGTTTTGATTATTATTGTTGTTCATGTTTACTTATAATAATCCCCGTCCCTAGTACTTATTAAGCACTAGTATAAAGGCTAAATGATCATGGGGTGATCATGTTAGATTTATGGGTACTTGTTTGGAACAAGGTACTGGACATGACCCGCTGTATGAGATTTATGTCATGGTCTATGTCGAACATATATCTCATATTAGTCATGTCATTTGAATCCTTAGACATGAAGTTATTATAGTCTTCCACTTGATGAACATTGTGTTTGACATATTCAAACGCTACCTTAACACGGTAGTTATAAAGGGTATGATTGGCATAATCGGATTCCCGTTGGGAAGAATAATAAGCTAAATTGATTTGTCCCTCCACGGAGAGATGTCATGCTTGGGCCCCTCGAAGGAATGATGTTGATGAAATGTTCGGCCGGACTCAAATGGATTGATTGGATCAATAGCATTTGAATTATCAACATATTCGGAATCGAGAAGTATTGAACAAGACAAGTTGACTGTTTGACCATGACTTGTGTTCAATGACATCGTGGACAAAGGGATTATGACATATTCTAAAGGAATGCGAACTTGTATCTAGTTATACTATTTGGGTAGGTATGACGGTTTGCTAGAACCTAATCATATCTTATGGGATCATGTTTGAGCCCTTTACCAACTTAGTATAATCCTAGAGGGTCACACACAATAGAACGAATCTTAAATAAGAGGACTATATTGGAATTTAGGGTCGAAGGACCTCAAGGGAATTCTGGAATTATTCTGGGCTTCCTGGTCAACCAAGCGGGCGCTAGGGATGAACCAGGCGGGCGCCTGAATGATTTCTAAATGGCCCGGACCTTCTGGTCATTCAAGCGGGCGCCTGGTCCTTTGCAGGCGGGCGCCTGGTGCTGCCGACAGGAAAATTCCTAATTCGATTAGGAAAGGTTTTTGGCACAAGTTACCTATTTGGAATAGGTCTTAATTGTGTATAAAAACCCCAATTCGGCCAGACCATATAGAGAAGTGCTTTTGTGAGTCTCAAAGAGTTTGAGGAGAGATTTATATGTTGTTCTAAGATATCATTGATTGAGGACACAAAATAATTACAAATAAATTCCATATAGTTCTCTTTATTATATTGTGAAAGTGTGTTTCATAATATTGGTCTAGCAACCAAGATCAAAGAAGCTCCTTTGATATGCGTTCGAAGTGTGGATACCGCTAGAGGGTGAAAAATCATCATCTACAAAGTTCGTGTTCAAGCTTTGTGATCGTGATCAAGTCTTCAAATCTCCACCAAAGACCAAGAGAAAATTTGATAGCCATCAAGGGTTAGTTTTCCTTTATTCATCATGGTTTTATTTGATTTAATCATATGAACGGATCCATGGCTTTGGGTTTCTTAAATTTTTAATTGCTATATCCGCTGCGCATGTTACTTCGAAACCCAACAGTGGCATCAAAGCCCCGTTCATGTTGATTAATTCAATAATGGATCATGTTATGTGTATATAAATTGTTTATGTGCTAGCATGATATGAATATTGGATTATATGATGTTTATGTGTTATGTATGTGGTTTATTGTTTTCCAACTTAATCGCACGATTCAATCGCAATAAAAAATTATGGTGGATTCTGAATTATTTCGATTATATGATTTTTGATTAGATCAAAGTTTTAATAATCGGGGAAAAATAATTTTGAGACAAAAATTTCGAACTTGAAAAATTCTATACCATTCTGACAATCAAGCGCCCGCCCGCGCTGGACCAGGCGCGCACGCGCTTCAGGCGCCCGCTCGCTGGAAAAACCAGGCGCGCGCTCGCTAGGCCAGAATGTTCTGATTCTTGTTGAAATCTGATTCGGAAATTTTTTAATAAATTCGACAAAACCAGGTAACAGAACCAGTCCAGACTTGCTGATCTGGGATGGGTTTTGGGTAGTTGGTTTTGTGTGTGGATTTTGGGGTTTGATTTTCCTATTTGTTTTAGTCTTGTGATTCCTAGATTGGTTCAAGTTTTGGATGGCTAATCTGCGTTATCGAGATTGTGTTTCCCAAAATTGATCGCAATCAAAGTTTCAAAGATAAAACGAAGTTAGAATTATGAAGAGTTCATAATTGCTAAAATTGAGAAACAAAGTTCTTGATTCAATGATTGGAGATCCATGTGGAAATTGTGAATGCAATTGGCCTACGTTCATCGAGACCATCTATTGCTAGTAGTTTCGGCCACATGGACTACTTTCTTGGTTTCTTGAATTAGTGCGGGATTGTGGTTGCCTAATGGCTTAGTTCGACCCCACTTCTTGTTGTCTTGATTTGGAGATAATAACCAAAGTTGAAATAGTCTCATCCTCATAATTATAGAGAAACTAATGACATCATAAATATCATGCTTAAATTAATGGAGATTAATTTAGTGGCTAAACTTGATGTGTAACATGTTTATATTATGGCTCATAAATGTGTTATATTGCTATATGTGATGAACCTTCAAAGAAAGTTTTAAGTCCTTATTTGCCATGCCATGATTAAAACACTTGTTTAGATATGGGTGATTTGATGTGGGTTCG